>CAKAOI010026901.1:0-57124 GCA_916701655.1 Sebastiscus albofasciatus
ATCTTTTAATCACGCTGTTTTATTTTAGAAATCAAATGGAACACAACTGGCCTAATTTGCGCTGGAATTTCAGTGACTGCAAAAAAGAATATACAGTATGTAATTGATGTTTTAATTAAAAAGGCAACAGCTGTTAAATACAGACAAGTTTTATACAGCAATATAAATGTGTCAATATAAATAAACTCGAGGAATAGCATACGCTGCTCACATTGCTTGGGTCATTAATGTGCACCGAACTCATTATTATGGTGTTTAAGGCCATGTCCACACGTACACGGGTATTTTTGTAAACCTAGCCTTTTCTATGTGTTTTGGCCTTTCATCCACTGAAACTCCGTTTTCAGTGTTGACGTCTAGACAGAGAAAACAGAGTCTTAGGCTTGTAACGACAGAGTGTGTGCCATTATCTCCTTTGTGAGGCATCACCAATGAGGCAACACGTCGTACAACGGCGGCATAAATACATCCATGAACGGATGGTGTAGCCAAATGACCTTGCTGACGGGACTTTTTACATGTTTACACATAAATGTACACTTACCCTTCCACTATATTGAGGAACAGAGGCATCAGAATGAGCTACGGAGGTCACTATTACTCATCCAATGCAACACTCCCACGATACAGACCCCATCACTGGTGTGTGTGTGTGTGTGTGTGTGTGTGTGTGTGTGTGTGTGTGTGTGGCCCAACCTGCCCACTGGCCTTGACAGCGTTTCAATTGTGTTTTTTGTGTTTTTGTACAAACAGGGATATTTTTTTAAACCGTGCTTTTGTGGACGGGATTTTTTTGAGAATGGAGGAAAAACGCAGTTTACAAAACTACCTGTGTACGTGTGGACTAGGCCTAACAGACAATGCGCTTTGATCTGTGTAGCATCACACCACTAGATAACACTGACTGTTTTGTTTAGGTATACATTTTATCTACATTGTCCTTAATTCTTACCCTGATAACTGTAAAAATCACAAGACAAGAGACATAATAACTTAAAAAAAACATGAAAATGGCTGTAAAGGTGAATGAAATTGGGTAACTATTACAACAAGATAAAAACACCAAATGGGGGCACAGTTATGTTTGAATTTACTGTGTGTGTGTGTGTGTGTGTGTGTGTGTGTGTGTGTGTGTGTGTGTGTGTGTGTGTGTGTGTGTAGCACTCTATGTGACAAACCTCAGAGCTCTCCGTCAGGTCCTCTTTGTCCTTCCTCTTGGGAATGTCAATGCCAGAGTTGTGCATTGATCCCTGATCCATTAGCTGAGACTGAGAGAAGTCCTGCATCTCTCTGTCTGTCACCTGGAAAACACACACACACTCAAAAAATCTCAATCCTGCAGACACACTGATATGTACTGTGTGGTGATTTTAAATACATTTGTGTGTGAGTGAGTGCGTGTGTGTGTTTTCCTACCTCTTTGGGAGGCAGGGGCCACGGTGGTTCGTACTGTTCTTTGCTGAGGTGTGTGTGTTCCATGTTGGTTCCTGCCGAGGTGGCAGTGCCTGTGCTCAGCTGGTGCTGGTGCTGGTGCTGATGCTGGTGCTGGTGTTGGTGCTGGTGCCCGTGTCCGGCGTGTACGCTTTTACCCACAAGGCTTTGCACTGACTTGACCATGTTCTTGAGGTCCTCAGGGTAGGGTGTTGGGTAGCGCTTAAGGTTTATCTCCACCTACACACAACAATGGAAATGGGTTCAGCAAGACATGCAAACACAGAACACACACTGAGCAAAGATTAAGTAGGAATGATGTAAAAAAGGGTGTTTGCCGACGTGAAACTTCAAAACAGTCTGTTGAAATGTTTCTTTCATTCATTACTTGTTGACCGTTTATTTGTTGTCTCTTGCTAGTTTCTTTCTCAATGGCTGTTAATTGACATTGTGTTACTGACTGTTCAAAAATGTTTCAGACAAATCAGAAGAGATCATAACAGTAATATGAGAAGAACTAAATGTTACTCGGAATATATTTTGAACTGTGAATTCACTTTTGAAAGTTTACTTTAAAGGAGCAATGTGTAGGATCTGGTGGTATCTAGCGGTGAGGTTGCAGATTGCAACCAACTGAAACTTATCCCATGTACCAAACGTGTAGGAGAACTACGGTGGATGACGCAAAAATGCAAAAACGCAAAAACGCAAATGGCTCTCTCTAGAGCCAGTGATTGGTTTGTCTGTACTTGGCTACTGTAGGAACATGGCGGCCAGCTCCGTGAAGAGGACCCGCTCCCTATGTAGATACAGTATAAACAGCTCATTCTAATCTAACGAAAACACATTGACTCTTATTTTCAGGTGATTATAAACTAAAGAAAACATACTAAATATTCTATTACATTTCTGCCAATAGATCCCCTAATTGTTACACACTGGTCCTTTAAAATATAACCTTGAGGTTACTCAACACAAACATGTGAAAATCTCCTCCTCATATAACAATACTAGTTTCAGGTTTCTATTTGTCACATATTCAACATATCTCTACTTTTTGCAGTGGAATGCTTTGTTGCCCCCTCCAGTACCGCGCTTGATATAATAAATTGTATTGTTACAATACACACAACAAAGAAAATATATACAACAAAACATACTATATAGATACTATAGGGTTAAAGTCGGATATTATGTCTATTTCTGTGTAAGTAGTCGATGAGAGCAATGCAAAAACCAGAGTCAAATTCCTTGTATGTGCACACATACTTGGCCAATAAAGCCAGTTCTGATTCTGATATTAAGTCAATTAGATAATATAATATTTAAACCTCATCACAGAGAAATCATGACTTTTTTTATCACCTTTGTATGTCAAATAGCTACAAATACTACAGGATAACATCAGGGATAAAGTAACACCACAGTCGTCATATTGATCCCAAACTCATTCAGAATCTGAAAGTGAATTGATCTCTCTCTCTCTCCCTCTCTCTCTCTCCCTCTCTCTCTCTCTAGTTGCTCCCACAGTCTTGTACCTTTGACTTTTTTCTCAATGAGACACATTTCTTTCCAGTACATTTGCTCACTGTTTGTACTGATGATTCAACCAATTTCATGCTAATTCAAGAGTTGGAGGTTCTCCAGCAGCCACTCAGTTCACACTGTCTTTGCAGAACTTGAATATAAACCCCGTTTGCCTCATATGACCCCTCCTGCTCAGCTACTCTAGAGAGGGACAGACAGACACACACACACACAGACAGACAGAAACAGAGAGACAGAGAGCTGACCTTGACCTTCCCAGAGTTGTCTTCCTCTTCTTTCTTGTCCTCAAAGTCAAAGGCCACAGTCATCCTCTGCTGTCTCTGCTCCTCCCACAGAGTAGGATTAAAGCTGTCACTGTCCGACTGGTAATCTGCACACACACACGCGCACACACACACACACACACACACACACACACACACACGCACACACATCAAGGACAGGGTTAAAACTGCTATTAAACAATAGGTCTAACTGTCAGACACACGCTTACTTATACACAAATACTGCTGCATTCAAGTCACGTGTACATTTTCAAACACACAAATAACACATGCACATATTCATGTCCAAAACCTCTTCAGAGCACATAACATCCTATAATGTAACAAAAGTTAACAATGTAATATTGCTAAGTGTCATAAAACAAATACAAAACATCCTGTGACCTTTCTTAAATGTCTACCCAAACACACAACCACACAACCACACAACCACACACACACACACACACACACACACACACACACACACAGTCAGTTTGTACCCTCATCATGTCGCGGTTGCTGAGGAAACATGTAGTTGGTCAAAACCTTCTGTTTGGTTTCAGGGTGGGCTTCTGTCTGCAGCGGGATCAGAGCCTTGGACTGCAAACACACACACACACACACATTTATATTAGTATTCTTGTGGGGACGTCCATTGACCACACTGTAAAACAAAAAGATGGTTATTATAATGTCTGATTGGCTACAGGAAACTTCAGTTTATTCAGAGCTCGACTTGCAACAAAACCCGCCAACATCTGTAATCCAAATTTAATTTTGCAATCTGAACAGTGACTCAAATTAAGTGTTGTATGCCTCCTTAATTTGCATGTTCACCTCATAAAATAAACATTGATTGATATGTATTAAAATGATAATGCTGTAAATATAAATGTTATCACACACAAAAAGTTGAAATATATTAATTAGGGCTGTCAAAGCTAACATGATAATAATGCAAATTCATTTTAACGCCAATAATTTCTTTAATGCATTAATGCACTTTTTAGGTTGTAGATACTGGCATCATATGAAACTACAAGACCTAAAGGAATCCATTGGTACCAACCATGTCATACTAGCTTGTCGCAAAGAAGGCTAAATAACACTCAAACTTATGCAACATTTTGGCAAGGACAAATGGACGATATTTAGCCTGATTGAATCAATTATATCAATTAGAATATCATTGTTTTGTGTTGTTGACTGATTTCCAGTCATAAATATATACATATATTTGCATAAAGCATGCATATTTGCCAACTACATGTTGATAAGAGTATTAAATACTTGAAAAAATCTCTCTCTCAAATCTCCCTTTAAGGTACACAAAAAAAAGTGCTATTAATTGCGATTACTTATGGACGATCATGCAATTAATCACGTTTAATCTATTTTAAAGGATTGAAAGCCCTAATAGTAATGCAATGGAATTTTCACTTTCTGTTTAAATTAAAGAAAGCCACTCATAAACTCTTCTGCACTGCAGGAAAATGTAATGTCAATTTTGTTGGTATTTGATTATTCAAGCTTGTCAGTTGCAATGCATGATATGACAAGTGAACATGACATTACTGCATTTGGGTTAAATTTAGTTACAGGATACGCATACATTAGTGCCAATTTTAAATGTAAATTTAAGACTGAATTGCCATTTTACAAATTGCATTAGAATTTTAAATGTGCTTTCTTCTTAAGCAGTTCAATAAGGATCCAGTGTTGTTGTGACTTAGATTTCAATTTCATTTACTTTGATTAAACTAAACTTTAAATGTCACGGGGAATATTTTTGTATCGTGAAAAATGAAACAAAACAATATGTGATCATGGATGGAGCAATAACTCCACATAATTTACACCAGAGATTGTTTTATCCAGTAAGCCTGTATTTGCATTCTCATTATTATTTTGTTATGGAGCCTCAACATTGTTATTGAGAAGATTTATATGTAGTGAATTATTAAAAAAAAGCACGTTGTAAAGTTATTATGGGTCCCAAAAACTGAACATATGACAAATAAAGACAGAGGGATCCGTAAAACCACTAGTACTATAATTGCAGCTACGGTAAATCCAATATAATGTCTTGTATGCACAGCAGTATTTTCATCAGTACAGGGTCATGCCATACTTCATGTATTGTGATCCACTCTTCTGCACCTTGCCTTTTAGATAATAAGCTGCTGTAAGTGAAACTCAACACTTCCTGCAGATGTTTCACAATAAAAGTCTTCCTGGGAGATATAATACTACTTGCTCCGCTGAAAGTGTTTTAAATATGAAACAGAGCAAGGAAGCATTGCATTTGCATTAAGAGCTAACAGCAGGCTTTTATTTTATATTATTTACAAATAGCCTGTCTCAAATAAAGGCCTGGTCAGCTGATTGAAGCTGTGTGTGTTTGTGCTGCATACTAGTTAGCATGTACAGTCTCTTGGTAACAGTGTGGGAGGAGATACCTGATTGTCAGAGAGCCAGAGAGCTGCCAGGTCCTTCAGCTTAGTAAAGGTAAACGGTAGATTCTTTAACCTGAGAGAGAGACACATAGAGGGAAGGAGGGAGGGGTGAGAAAGAAAAGAGAGATGTTTCTTATGCCCACGCACTGTACAGCCTGCAGAACACGTAACCATGGCAACACACTTACCCATTCCCATGGCAACTGCAGGCCGTGAGAGCAGCTACAGAAGCAAAACGGCCATTGAGAAAGTGTTGCCTGTATGTGTGCGTGTGTGTGTGTCTGTGTATGTGTATGTGTGTGTGTGTGTGCATCTATTGTCACTATTGAGTCATAGTTTGGTCAATTGTGTGTGTGTGTGTGTGTGTGTGTGTGTGTGTGTGTGTGTATGTGTGTGTGTGTGTGTGTACCTGTTGTCACTGAGGTTAAGGACTCGTAGTTTGGTCATCTGTCCGATCTCATCAGGAAGAAACTCCAGTTTGTTGGACCGCAGCGACATTACCGTCACGTTCTTACAGTTACCGATCTGAAACGCGCACACATAAACCATCAGATCGCATTACAGTACTAACAATTATCTTCTGCTTGAGAGACACCTTTTAACGAGCTGCATTACAGTACTATGCATGAAGAATATTAAGGCTGCTAACAAATTCCTCGATTAAGTGCTTTTTTTTGTCTGACCAACAGTAGAAAACCCAAAGAGATTCTATTTACTGTCATAGAAAGCACATTTTCACAATTGAGAAGTGGAAAGCAGTAAGTTAATGGCATTTGTTGATCAAAAAATTGCTTAAATAATGAATCGATTATCAAAATAGTTTAAAGGGCGGGTACATCTGTGTTCTGTTCCGTTTTTTTCAAATGGAAACTCCCACTCAGCTGTTGCAAAAAGCAGTGACATAGGTAACCAAAGTAAGGTAATCAAAGCTGATCAATACGGTTTGAAATGATGTGAATGCTAGCATTAGCTGAGTCAAAGTTAGCCGTGCTAAGTTTGGAAATTTAATCAACTAAATCATTTCTAAATAATATGAGGATGTGCAAGTGTTCATTAGGTGTCGATCTTCCTACCTCCCGCGGCAGCTCTGAGAGGAAGTTCTCGTCAGCAGCGAAGGTCCTCAGGTTGTGCAGGTAGCCGATAGTGGGAGGCAACGACTCCAACTCATTACAACTACAGTCCAACTCCTCCAACAGAGACAGACTGGGTGAAAGGAACAGAGGCAGAAGAGAGGAGATACAAAGAAGATGACAGAGAATGAAAGGAAATTATCCTGCAGGCTGCAAAATCTCTGCTGCAACCTTAGATTACTTAGACTACTGACCTTAGATTACTTAGACTACTGACCTTAGATTACTTAGACTACTGACCTTAGATTACTTAGACTACTGACCTTAGATTACTTAGACTACTGACCTTAGATTACTTAGACTACGTTAAAGGTTTTAAAGGATGAGGATGGTGCTGCTCTTTATTTTTCCTATTGCCAACAAAACCTGTGAAAAGACTGAACCAAGAATGGATTCATCCCACTATCAAGTATTGTCTGCGTAGCCAAAGCCTGATTATTCCTCTGTGCAACAGAGCTCCATGGTTGTCCAAAATGTATTAAAAACGAGCCACACGTTGCACTGGGTGACATGTTCCTTCTTTACACAGTTTATTTTGAGTCATTCCCACACACGCCAGCCTGTGGTGTAAAATACTGGAGCTGAAAATAATCCCAAACAAATCCATTATTTCCTCCTGTTGTAGTTACGTTTAAGCTGTTTGAGGAAATTACGGACTGTTTCTATTTTTTAATTACGTCTTCAGTATGAACGAATGGGCTCGGAGCTGAGTCCCACAGACAGGGTATTGAGAGAAGGACTAACACAGTGTTGGTTTTGTTTTTTTTGTAGGATTTGTTGACAATAAGAAAACCGTAGAACAGCACCAGCCTGATCCTGTAACATGTTTATGATAAGAAGGTCAATTTGTCCTTATAGTGACAACTTAGAAGAGTGTTGAGAGAAGGAAAAGACCATCAAATTGAAGAATCAGTCAATAAATAGTGACAGAACCAATCAAATCAAGGTGTAATCCACATTCATTTGGTCTCATTTGCTGACCGCCCATCATCTCTTTCCCACTTTGTCCCCTTTGATGTGTGAAATTCTTCAACCTGGATCTCAACTTCTTCACTCAACTCAACGACTCACAGTAACATCCACGGCAGGCCCTCTACAGGACACCCTGACCCCCTCCCACTCCACCTTGACTGCCATCATTGGCCTAGCAGCACGCTAACAGCAGGCTAATGCTAATGAGACAACACTTTTACATTAATGTACTGTCACTGTGAACATTGCATTAGTCTGCTATCATTATTCCCAATGGACCGGACCATCTGGGCCACCATACGGTCTGACAGGAGAGAGGGGAGGAGAGTTTCATATCCTATATTAAGATTTAAGGTTGCCTAGTTTAGTATTTTACTCTCAGTGTTGTTTGCTTTCACACTTAAAAGTATGAAAATGTCTCCTACTTTTGTCACAAAAACATACAGCTAGATTTGAATATGTCAAATTGGAATCAGATTATTTAGCTGCTCCGTAATTTTACTCTCAATGGCAGATGTTCCATGGAAACATAGTTGCTCACTAGTTAGGCACTAGGTCTCTTTAAGACACACGTTTCTAGATTCTACTCTCCTCCTTTGTGTATGGAGCATAAATGCTTTAGTGCGAGTTTTCACCAGGTGCTGAGCGATGCTCAGCGAGAAACGTGAACCCTGCTTGCACACTTATTAAGTTAAGTCCCTTATTACTTAAGTCACTTATTAACTTAAGTCCCCTCTGGTTGAGAGTATCAGTTAAATGTTTTACATCAGAATAAACTCAGAGACAGCAGTCTATACAGCTACCTGGTGTACATATACATGTATATTGTGGCCTAATTTTATAGCTGTAATATAGTAATGGCCTTAAAACATTAAGGACTGAAAGTAAAACGTAAGACTTACTTGCTCTTTCCATGAAAGTAACTGCATTGCTTATTGATTTCTATTTAATCCACTATAGGCTGTACAACACTACTAGACAAGTACAGAAACCTATCTACTGATTCAGCTCAGTGTATATACAGTATACAGTATTTATCCTGATGCACTGATGCAGCTAGAGGGAAATACAATGTACTATTGAGGTACAGGCGTAAACTCTGCAGATACATACACTCAGTTTAGTAATGTAAAATTTAGGAATTTAGAATTGTTCATAGAGGAGCAGAAATATGATCACATTCATCATTAGTAAGCAACACTTAAAAACTAGAGGGGTAAGAGAAGGATCTTTTCAGGTGTTTTTGGTTTAATCAGAGGGGAAGCAATGGATCTACAGTGCTACTTATTGAGGCTAAAACCCGGGATTTGTTCAGGAAGACAAATGTTTTCAGAGCGTTCAGATACAAATGTGTGACATTTAAGTCTTAAGTCTTGTGTCACTGAATTTTAAGAAATGTAATCCATCACAGATTAACTGATTCACACAATAATTAGCAACATGATCCAAGTCACTACTCAACTGTTTCAACACAGCAAAAAGGAAACCCAATCAATTTATTCCAACTCAAACTGATTTCATTAAATATTTATATCACTGTAGGCCTCGTTTCTTCAATCCTGGAGTTCTTATTTACAGTCTTCAACGTGAGCAGAATTGTATGATCTATAATGTATTCAGAGATAAAAAAAAAATACTAAATGACAATACTTCTGAATTTAAAAATGATTCTGCTTTATGATTTATGTGATTGAATCTGGACTGTGATGGATTATAATAAGAATTATTGTAATCGAATTACTGTAATCATTTTACATGCAATCATTTCTGTCTGGACCCCTGAAGGGTAATTTTGTACATTTTCAATTAAGAATGTAGATTTTTTTTTCAAATATAAAGTCCAAATATTGAAAAATGTTTTGGAGGCAAATGAAGAAAAAGCTAAAAAACGGAATAAAAGTTTATGTTTGCATGTAATTTGCATGTATCCAAGATGTTTCCCACAACCCCATGTAGTTGTGAGCTTGTATCTGTAACGCAGTTGAACATCTGTCTGTCTCTGAACGCACCCCTGGGTCCAGTAGGCTAATGTTACTCACCCTTGCTTGGGCTTCGCACTAACGCCACGGCAACGCAGCAAACACAACACACAGAACCCCCCAATCATGAGCCAGCATAACAACACAGCAACTAACAGCAATCAACAAGGAAAACAACAACCCACCAAGATAAACCTGCTGAGAAAATCTGACAAAATATGGTTTCAAAATAAAGCAAAAGTCTACATAGCTTTATTATTCGTTTTTCTTTTTGTGCATGAGTGTGTGTGTGTGTGTGTGTGTGTGTGTGTGTGTGTGTGTTTCTTACCTCCCGATGGTGTTAGGCAGTGAGGTCAGCTGGTTGTCATCTACCTTCAATGTTGTCAGCTTCTTCAACATTCCTACACAATATGCAAACACACAGACATATTCACATTCACATTCACAAACACAAACACAAACATGCTCTTCAAATGAATACACAATGAGTCCAGAAATGTCCCTTTTCAAAAAACAATTCACTGAAGAAAGTGGATTAAAGTATAGAGTTTGCAATATTCTATATTTACCTTATTGTGAAAGCATCCCACGAAAAGACTAAAACCAACAATGATTGGATTTTACTAACCAGTATTTTCTGTGTAGCCAAAGCGTGATATACTATAGCTTTTTCCTCTTTATAATAAAGCTCAAATGTTATCCTAAAAACTATTAACCTCTTCCACTCCTTGACGGCGCCGGTGCCCCTGGC
Source organism: Sebastiscus albofasciatus (assembly GCA_916701655.1). Lineage (NCBI taxonomy): Eukaryota > Metazoa > Chordata > Actinopteri > Perciformes > Sebastidae > Sebastiscus > Sebastiscus albofasciatus. The sequence goes on from CAKAOI010026901.1 coordinate 10,534, forward strand.
CGACTTTACTGTCTTATAAAGGACCTATGGCATTCAGAGGATGGATGGCTTTCCTAGTTATACTGACAATAAGGGGGTTTCTGAGCAGTTTCCACAACAGAAGTTGTCACCATCCAATCGTCGAAAGATGCAATTCTTGCAGAAATCTCGCATTGTCAAAAGTGTTGATACCAAATCACAGCATGGCTTTTTTCTATAGTGTCCCTCAAGGTCTTGTTGTCTTAATGTGGTATTTTGGAGGACTTTTTGATCATGTTGTATCAATTCTCAAGTGGTAAAAAAAATGGTTAAATTTAGCACCAAATGATATCAACCCAAAAATTGCTGCAACAACTTATGAGACATACAGTAATAGAGCACGGGGATGGCCGTCACATACTTCCATCATAATGTTCTAAGACCTTATACACTTCCACAATTTATTTGAACACATTATTTATTATTTCTGATTTATGACTAAAACAGCTTGACACACAGTGCTGAGCTGCATCTCAAATTAATCTTCAAGTTCCCAGCTATCAGATGATGTACACCACTTCTATGTGACATATACCGCTGACCTGCTATCTCCCCCTAAAGACCCCCTCTACCCGCTAAAAAAGACAAAAACAGGTACATTATATGGTAAAGAGAGGTGGAGTGGAAAAGGTTAAAGACCCATCAATGAGCCACATGGTTGCAGTGGGTGTTCTTTCATTGCCATGAGCATTTTAGTTTATTCTGAGTCAGTCCCACATATACCATCCCGCTGCCATAAATATTCTCCAGCGCAGCAAAATGCATATTCATCAGAGTCTAAAAATAGCCCCAAACAAATGCAAAATGTATTCCTGTTTAAGTATCATTTGGTGATGAAACTACCGTGTCCAGCTGTGAAATTAGTAAATTAGAGAAAACAAAACTATTTATATGTGACCCATTTTTAAAGATTCACACCTTCAGGAAGCAGTGGGCATGTTTTTTTTTGTCTTTATATGGGATTTGTTGCAAGACACAGAATACTACTGCACAGCCCCACCAGGAACTAAACAGGTGGGGATTTAAATGCTTCTTTGTGTGTGTGTGTGCATGTATGCATGTGTTTGTGTGTGTACCTATAGAGTCAGGGAGGTGCTGCAGCATGTTGGAGGATAGCAGCAGGTCTTCTAAGGCCTCACAGCCTGAGATATCCGTGTCCAACGTCTCAATACGATTCTTAGCTAAGTCAAAGTACCGCAACTGACGAAGCTTTCCTATCGCCTGCAGAGGGGGGGAGGAACGAGGAGAGAGAGGAACAATCGAGTGACAGAGAAAAAGACAGATAAGCAAAAAATCTGAAAGAAAGTGTCAATCAAATATCTCCAGATCTGCTTTTATTTCACTGTAAGAGCTGAAAGTGTGCATGTTCTTACCCCTGGTATACACTGTAGAGAGTTGTTATCCAGCCACAGCTCTCTTAGGTTATGGATCTGTTCCAACACCTCCGGCTAACATGCAAACAGAGGAATCCATATCAGCATATACTGACCACAAATATGCAGATATGTAGCTATTCATATGAAAACAATTGAATTATTAGTTAACATCAAAGGACACTGTCTCAGCACTAATGTTGTGAACATGTACAGATCCAAAAAATAACTTTAGTGCATCTTCAGACCAACTCATACTGGCATAAATAAAGAAAAAGAATGTCGGCGGAGTGGGTGAGACTGGCAATCTCTCCCTTCGTGCTTTCTCTCTCTTGGCAGGAGGCAGACCATGCAGCCAACCTACTCCTCTCATAGCTGACTTCCTGTCTGACCCTGATGTCATATCCTGTTATCCTCCATCATGTCGCTATGCCCCATTTCAGTGTCCAACTGATGGACCGTAGGCTTAACTTGCTCCTGCCTCAGCGAGACAGCCTACAGAGGACTGACCATATGCCATATTCGGTCTTGAAATGTGAACTTTGAAGGCAGCGGCCTCCAAAATAGGACACAGCATCTGTGTTTCTGTTTGGATGACTCCTTCACTTTACAAATAAATATGGCTCAACTACTAAGACATGAATATTTGAGTTTCCTGTGATCACAAGGGATAATCTACATGTTAAACATCTACATTTAAACACTTAATTTATGCTGGATTAAAAAAAATACAATCATTCTCACCATCTCAGAGAATTCATTGCTACCCAGATCCAACCTCTCCAACTGTGTCAGTCTGTGGATGGACCTGAGAGGACAGAATACATTGATTACTACTACTACTACTACTTTGTGACATATGTACAATGCAGTATATATTTGTATACACTGAAAAACTGCAGATCCCACCAAAACACCAGGCAAACGTACAATTTTGCATTTTAATACTTACTTAATTATATTGTATTCTTTTATCTTTGATTTCTTTTGTTTATAATTTGTATTTTTATTCTTATTCCAAATATTATAAATAATTGCACATTAGCCTTTAAGCAATTAGCCCCCCCGCATTCCACTCGCTAACAAATAAAACCTTTGAATCGGTCGAAAATAACACATGATAATATTACTGTCATACATGGTAGTGTATTTCTGCCTGTCTTCTGTGTATTGTGGATTTTTTTTTTTTTTATTCAAATGTAGCATCTACAGTGTGGCCGTGGATAATCTTCCATTGACGATGCATGCGTAAGTGTAGTGTACATATTTAGAGAACTTTAGAGAGAATAATAGAACAAGTTTTGCAAATTGCTGTACGCCCACATTGATTTCAGTATGAAGTGTACGCAAATGGGTCAAATTGCCATCCCAACTGTCCTCCTTGCATAGCGGGAGTGTTAAGGCTGTGCTCAAAGATTAACATGTGCTGTTGCAACGATCAGTGAAAGAAAATACTATCAAATGTGGTACAGTTTCCTGTGGAGTGTTTACTAAAGCTACATCCTTCCTTTTTCAGATTTTCTATAATGTCATTTACATTTTGACCACATTACTGTTCTTTTTTTACTCAGGTCAGCTAGTTGCAAAGCAAAGGTGTGATTCCATAAAGCAAAAAAAACATAAGTGATGCTAACAAGAGTCAAAATACCTCCTACATGTTGATGAGGAAGCAACTCAACAACCAGCACTGACTGTGAGCAATATTCACAGTTGAAGTGGAAGGAGAATTGTGTACTGGTAGTTGTACTTGTAAAGTAGTAATAGCAGCAGTCGTATTTTTGACATTAGTGTTAGAGCTTTTCACAATCAATTGTAATTGATATCATGTTACTCTTCAACTTTGAAGGTTATCTCTGTTACAGTTGTTAAACAGGAAACATTTAAAACTGATAGAACCGACACATTAGTGTTAGAACAGGCTTCATCAGTATTCAACACCACCTGCCAGGGGTAAATATAGTTTTAATCTGGACACCTGGGAAAGCAAGCATACACTGTAATATTATGAAACATCTGTGTGTGCGCACAGTTGCACTTAGTGGTGTAGTGCTTGCTTTCTTTCTTTCTTTCTTTCTTTCTTTCTTTCTTTCTTTCTTTCTTTCTTTCTCACACACATATATGGTGTTTTTTCTTACTTTGGCATGGTTTTCAGGTGGTTCTCTCTGAGCTCCAGGATCCGTAGTTTGGAGAGTCTGAAAAACAGAAGACACATAAACCAAAACTGAATTTACTTTATTAATTCTCTCTTGCAACGATTGTTACTCCAACAGTTGTTTATAACAGAAAATAAGGCAAAAAAAAAATACAGGCCCCATTTATCCCTATTTCAACTCCAGAATCAGTGATAATAAGGATGCATAATAATTGACCAGTAATGTGTGATTACCTAAAATTACTCCATCATCATTACAGATGATCATCATCATGAATATGTTTTAATTTAGAGGATTTATTTCACTATTGAGCATCCACATATTCGACAGGATTTCATATGAAACTGCATTCATCATGAACTGACCGACACCAGCTGCCCTTACTCACAATAACAGAATAAAACCGGCAGAAAAACTTGTTGGAAAATTTGTAATAAGAAAGCAATAAGCCAAAAATACAGCACAGTGACCCCAACCTGGATAAAAAGTATATTAATGGGATAATGGGAGGAGGAAAGAATGAGTGAATGGATAGAGGAATAGATATAGATTTTTTTGTGTGAAATGAAAGCATGCCTCAAATATAAAAGATGTCCCACAGATACAAGTCCATAAAAGGTCTAAGACTAAGGGGCTGTTCACATGCTGCCCTCAACTCCATTGTTGACAATGTAGATGCAAGGAAGGTGCGCTCCGAAGCGAGTGTGACGCCGTCGCAACGTTCAAGTGTTTCTAAGCACATATTTTTCAGGCTGCAACGGCTGAGCCCCGAGATAATAATAGTTCAACCACGGTAAATATGTCTATGTTTAAATATGAAGGAGAAGTTAATCATTTTAGTGCAGGGCTATCCAAAGCTTTATGATCAGTCCTATGGACTATTTTACTTGTGTCACCCTTTCCATCCCGAGGACGTCACAACTTCCGGTTGAAAGGTCAGCCAAACTAACACAGAGAAATTGAACAGTATTGTTACTGTGAGGGATTGACGGTGCTGGAAATCCATTAATCTTTGTTTTGACTTTGTTTAGTTTAGTCAGAGGCTTTTACTGCTAAATTACCACAACGTCATCGTCATCATCATCATCATCATCATCATCATCATGGCAGTGCACAGATTTAGGTTGCTTAGTAACGGCAGGGGCGACAGGAGCGCAACCTCTGGTTGGCATTCTCCGCGTGCTTTTTAGACACAACATGTAAACAGCCCCTCAGGTTAATTGGGCGTGCTCAGCTTCTTTAAATAATTACGAATCATTTAATCATGTGCAGTACAGTATAAAGGCTGATAAACATGGACATTGGACCCATTCTTTTCATAAAGACTCTTTACTATTGATACTAGTTTCCATGGATTAAGTCTGTGGTGCCTGAAATATGTAAAAACACCCCATCCAACACAGTCACACACAAATGTTCACAACCAAGTGCACGCTGACAATTGCATGCATCCCTTTACCTGCCAAAGTTAGCCGGCAGATACTCCAGGAAGGCATCGTTTAAGAAGAGCTGGGTCAGATTCAGGAGCTGCGTGAAACCATCTGGGAGTCTGGAAGAGAGAGAAATGACAGAAAGAAACAAAAAAAATAAGAACACATACTGCAGAAGAAGAAGAAGTATAAGAAAGAGAAAAAGAAAGTGTGTGCGTCCTCGAAGAGCCACAATGGATTAAAACATGTTCCCATGACAACCCTGTAGAAACAGCTACAGTAACTGCTGTTAGCCTGCAGATGACTCATCTCCTGCACGCACACAAAGTAAAAGAAGCATTTCTGTGTGCAGTTTACTGCGTGGTTGAGTCCAATTGTGCTTCATGGACATAACACCACCGACAGGAAAACAGCAATTACTATCATAACACCTGATGCTCCAACACTAAACAACATCAGTACTTTATTGTAGCAATTATATCTTCTATTGTCCAGTCATAGTTGAGCCAATAGGATAGATATGGTTGTATGGTAGTCAAGGGTCTGTGGATGCAGCCAACGACTATAAAATATTTACTGCCTCTGTGGTGCTTGAAATGCATGGATTGGAATACGTAAAAGCAGAAAGAAAACAAGAACATTGTCGGTCCCTTGACAGAGAAAAATCTGCTCAAACAGCTAAAAACATGGCAAATGCATCAAACAATCCATTACGTCTGGAACTCAGTCCAGGTCCATTCAAACTGGCTGACTCAATTGGTGCAATCAACAAAACATGGAACACAATGTCCCAATTCTCAATGAAAAAGATACTACAAATGAGGCATTTTGAAAGTGTTTGAGAGATGTTTATTTTTAGGATGATAGAGTCAGTGTTTTATCTCACGTTGTTATCCAGAAGCAGATGAATCAGCCCCGACATTTTTGTCAGTTTTTTGTTAGTGCAGCTACTGTAGGTGTCCATCTTTCAAAACAAAACCTTTGTGCTGCAGATAAACATTAATATTTGCTGTCAAAACTAGAGGCCAGAGTGACGTCATCGACAGCCAGTCAGACATTTTAGAGGCATAAAGAGTAAGAGTGTCATCCGCTGGTTGTTTACTGCAAGTGTCAAAAGATAACACAAAACACTGCACAGTGAATAAGATTCAAAAGCCGAATTGTAGTCTATATAATAAACAGTCAGACACAAAGGTAAGCTAACGTTATGGGTTTCATTTTGCAAAATACCGGTAGATTAATAATTAGCAGGCGTTTTGTTAGCTAGTTTATATTTGTCCGGATGATTGTGTAGTTGGCATTTGGCTTGTAGATTTTAATGTCATATACCTACCAGTGTTGGAAATGAACTTTTTTGTCCTGCCACAGTGGCTGGTGGATTCCAACATCCATCCAAAGATTAACATATTTTGAACTGCTGACAGGTGTTCACTGTAATGGGTGGCAAACTGTCAAGGTCCTCCTAATTCGTAAAGATCTATATCATAAACTAACTTCAGTTTTGTAATTTATGGCCCCTTTGCCTCTGTCAGCTTCTCTTTATATGGGTATTTGTCTTTTGCAGGTACTATATACTGTATATTTCTGATGATGAATGATAGACAGATGACAGATGAATAGACCGGGGACAAATAATGAAAATCTACCGTAGCTCCGTACGCTACCCGCCCCAGAATGCTTTGTGATTCCCATTCTCTATTCCAACTGGTTCAGCAGTCATAATATGAGTGAGATGTGTTACTACAAGGTGTTGGTGTCTTACTTGGTGATCGGGTTGACACTGGCCTCCACCACAGACAGGCCTTTACAGCATTTTATATTGTCGGGAAACTCCTGGATACCTGTTAAAGAGAGAGAGACACAGAGAGGGAAGAGGACTTTTTGTTAAGTGAATTCCTATAAAGGCAGGGGATTATTATCAATGTTTAGACGTCACGTTTTGGTTAAATATTTTGGATGTGAGATTATTGTGATTAGGATTTTGATTCTGGGATGCCTCAGCTATTTGAGATCTGTGCTACCTTTGTTTACTCACCCGCTCAACTCCATTTACTGTACCGTATCTGGGCATGGTTGTAATTAAAAGTGCAGTTGATAATGCCGGTACGTGTGCGGTAGAGTTTGACTTTGTTCAGGTTGAATCGGTCATCTGCATCACAGAGAGGATTTTTTACCGTTTTTACTGATGTCTAGCTCTTTGAGGTTAACCAAGCTGGCGATGGTGGTGGGCAGGTTGGACAGGTCGTTATCGGGCATGCTCAGCTTCTTCAAGGCCTGGCAGTTGAAGAGTTGCTATGGAAACACAGAGGGGAAACAATTGAATATTATAGTCTGTTGGCAAAATCACACAGACCTTTAGTAGAAGGGTAGAGAAGGACAGAGAGCGAGAAAGTCAGCTGGAGGCATGCAGCACTTAATGTTGTGGAAAAGCAGTGCCATTTTAGCTGCTTTTCTATGAATAATGCAGAATTAATCTTCAACATACGGTGGCCCCTCGGGACAAAACACACACTGGAGTGAAAGCAAAAACATTCAGAGAAATGTGCCCTTAGAAGAAAAATACTGCAAATGCCAAAACATATGTATGAAAGCACACATGCAAAACAAGTAAAGTGGAAAGTGCTTAGCGTACAGAAAGGCTGAACTGTAAAATAACGAAAACACACACAACAATGCAAAAGCACAGGCATGAAGGGAAATGCTATCCAAATCCAGAAATGCTACAAATACTAAAGCACATACAAAAGGCCAAAGCATAAAAAATAAGAAGATTTGGTATAAATAATCTTGAGTCAAGATCCACGACTAGTTTTTTTCTAGAGCTTTCGGCTGCTTTTAACAGATACTTCCAAGATCAAGAATAGACATTCATGCTCAGGAATCCAACATCAAGAGCTAATGTTAGCAGTGAAACGTGCATGGATGCTCCAAATAAACAGAGAAGTAAAGTTAAGAGGTAACGTTAGTGCCAAATAAATTGAGAATTTATATTTATTTTAAGTTATAATTCCCATAAGCAGCAACAATAAACCAACTAACTAACCTTACTGACAACACTTCTTGCTCATTAACTGTTCAAATTAGCAACCTGCGCTTTCTAAAGTCAGCAAGCCATAAGCAACATCACTTAGCACTGTAACGGAAGCTTACTTATTGTAGCTGTACTGTAGCATGACTGTTGAGATAGCTGGATAATAAAATACAGTCCATAGAATATTATCTATTGCTGTGTAATAACATATTTAAATTGACATTGCTATCTGCCATCTGCTATCTTTAATAATGATATGCTAGTATAGCATATAATCGGTGAAAAACCTAAACTAATAGAAGACACTTCTGATCAGGAACAAATCTCACCATTGTGTGACTTATTGTCTACACAAATGTAACCTGGTAGCTAAGTTATTTGCTAATTATCATCTATTTATCAGCAGACATGGAAATAAAGCATATCAATTAACTTTGTATTGTTTTCCTGGAAATGTACTAAATAAATGACCAGCTATTGGGAAATAGCAGAATATAATTATTAAATAATGTTTATAATAAAGTAATTTTCGATAAATTTTAAAGTAAATATTGGGGTAATTTGACAGTAATTCCAAAGAAATTCTAAATAGGTTACTTGCTAATTATCACCTAATTATCATGAAATTTGCGGGCCTGTAAAACGAGGTGTTACCTGCATAACACATGGGGGGAAAAAATCAAATGTTTCAAAACACTTCCAGAGTGTGCTATCTGTAAATTGTAAATTGCACTGAGGTCAGTGTAAACATGTAGCACCTTAATCTGCCAAGTGTCACCCAGACTTCACCCACTGAGTGTGATTTGATGTGTAACATACTTCACACAAAACATTCAACTATTATCTTATGATGTGCAATGTCTAATGTGTAATTTACTCATTATTCAAACAACCATATGTTCACTCACATTCATTCCTGCAGGCACTTTCCAAGTCACCTAACTTGCACAAAGAAAGGGTTGTGTCCAGAGGGTAATCTGTAAATTGCGAAAACTTGCAAAAACATGCAAAAACTCTTGTGAAACCCGCTGCCCGATGACCTCTCCTAACCTTAACTATTCAAGGGCAATAATCTTACCCATCTCATAAGAGTTTCCCAAATTGTGGGTTACCTTCTAGACACACCAAAGAAAGGAAACCCATGCAGACATTTAAAAAATGAAATCATTGTAACTAAATCATATACTGCACAAAACAAAATGCTGTTTTGTGGACAAAATCCTTTTAGATCACCTATTCTGTATAATATATTGACGTGTTGAGATATCATCCATATTTACTCTGTCGCACCTTGCTCTCACTGTTGTCAAAAACAAAAATAAAAGAAGCACTGGGGCCACAGAGCTGGACAGAGCTGAACATTGTCAGGGCTACTCTGTGCCGCGCGGATCAGGCGAGTCAGGTGAGGCCACTACACTTAAAGACAAAATCACTTACTCTCGAGCAGCTTTCCAACTCACTACTTACATAGAGGCCAATCACTCTGGCAGCCTCCATAGCTCTTACGCTATCTTGGCACACACATAAACATACACATTGTCAAGGCTTTTTGTCAGTTGAATGCTAGTTTGGCTCGTTACTTACTCAACCCTATTAGACTGTCTCCATTCATGCAGGCTATATTTAGAAATCTAATTCACCATTTCTGCCATTTAAACCAGGACAGGATATCAATAAAATGAGACAGCGTTCCTATAAACAGCACCTGTAATTCTCCTTGAAATATTGGAAGGGCATTTTGCCTCATTGCTGCTCACGTGAGGGTTTCCTGAAAGTCTCGGTTGGCCTGGGAGACCTCATGTTTCCTTTCACTCAATATTGCCTGGTAGGGGATGATGTTTGTATGTTAAAAACACCATTCCATATGAGACAATATCGAGTAAACATGCCAAAAAAAAATTGTCTTAGTCTCAAAAATTCTTCAAATGCTACTTTTCTGTAGGAATGGCAATGCCAATAAGTCGGTCAGTCAAGTCAAGAAAAGTTCATGTGTAAAGTGCAAAAATTACAAATTTGCTAAATGAGTAACTTCACAGCAGTCAAGTGTAAAATATCTCAACAATTTTTGAATGGACTGACTTAGTATGCTGACGAGAGCATGTAAACACTAACATTAGCATTCAGTTCATTGAGTACGCCTGAGGCTGACCGAGTACAATGAGGAAAACTGCAATGTGCACTGACAACCGGAGTCTGAAATTCCCTAAATTGGCAACTGTACAGAGGATAAACCCTTTTGGTTTGGTATCAGTATGGCCTCAGTGCCACCCTTAGGCCATACTTTACATTTCTTGCCCCACCAGTGATAAAGATCTGAGAATAGCAAAGCTTAGTAGCATTGCTTAACTGTAAATTCCTTTAAATGAACATCATGGTGCCTCTCTCTCCACGATTAAATGAATGGGCTCACACAACATTCAAGGGAACATATAATGCTTATTTTCAGGTTCATATTTGTATTTTGGGTTTCTACTAGAACAGGGGACATATCGGCAACAACAACATATTCAGCCTATCAATGTTATTTTTATTAGCCTGTATCAGTGTGAACAGACTCCCAAAAACATGGGAAATCCATAACTAGATACTTAAAGCTGCAGTAGGCAGTATATTTTTGGCATCATTGGGTAAAAATTCCACAATAACCTTTCAGCATGTTGTAATTCAAGTGTTCTGAGAGAAAACTAGACTTCTGCACCTCCTCATGGCTCTGCTTCCAGGCTTTAAAAAATCTAGCCCGTGATGGAAGACTTTGACCAATCACAGGTCATTTCAGAGAGAGAGCGTTCCTATTGGCTGAGCTCCGGCTGGTGGGCGGTGCTTGGTATTTCTTCTACAGATCTCAACATGGCTGCCGGATCACAAACTTTCTCATTTTACAACTAAACAGTACACTACAAGATGATTCTTAAAACATTTGAGATGAGATATAGGCATAACAGTAACATTATATTGATTCATATTTGATCAGTGCTGCCTAGTTTGACCGTTTGATCGGACTTCGCAAGTGATTGACAGCCTGCTCTCTTAGATGGAAGCTGGACGGCAGACTCCAGCTCGGCTTTGATTGGTTGTTTTCCTCCGGTCTGTGAAATCATGCAGATACCGGGAGCACCGGAGGGTACATGATTTTTCAGATTACCTGTCTCATGTACTACTGTCAGGATATAGTGACTGTTTTATAAAAAAACTTTTTTTAATAATATTTGCTCCATTTCTACCCACTCCTGCTTTAACTATAATGCTCTCAGACCTCCGCCAAGGAAGTAGTTAACTGAGGAGTGATGGTTAAAATCTGTAATTACGGAAAACGTAATTGCAGAATGCAACTTGCGCTCATTTATGCAGGGCAGGCGCAACAGACTGACTAAAATGCACATCTAAAGGCACATTGTGACTACTAGTTTGAATTTGGTATTGTCCACGATCAAGTGTGGTCGCATATAGGCAGTGATAAACACTCTTATAGCATTAGTTATTACTTTGGCACGGTCTGAATCTGCAGTGGGAGGCTGCCTGAACGCTGTGGGGAGAAGGACTATCCCGAGAGCTCAACAGGTTGCACCCGCAGTAGTCATTAATATTCTGCGGACCGGATGGGAGGCTTTGGCCGCCACATTTTGATCAATGCACTAGAACATATTTACATGCTTTAATGTTCAAAAAACACTTTATTTTTCTCATACTGTCTGTTTGAATATACCTGTATTCACCCTCTGTCTGAAATGCTCAATTTTAGCGCTTGTGCCTTGAAGCCCCCTCCCGAAAAGGCCCAGTCTGCTCTGATTGGCTTGGGAGCAAAATATGGTGCACCTTTGCAAAGGTAGCTCTCAAGCTGAGGGTGATGAATTATAATAAGCCTACATGTGACATAGAAAAAATTGACAGGGTTGTCTTATTTCATAGTTTGTGGGTTGGTAGGCACTCCAGATACCCAATTTATACCAGATACATGTATGTGCACAAACACTGAAAAAAGTGAGTTTTTCATGATATGTCCCCTTTAATATATCCGTAGGTGTCAACTTCTGAGTGAGCCGTTACAGCCAAGTAATGACAAGAATAAAGGTCCACTTTTGTCAGATACCACAAAGCAATAAAATACTATATTTCACATTTACAGTTGCTTTATGTAACTGGCTAAGTGCAAAATGCATATTTGCTGTGCTTTCCAATGATAGGTTAATAAGTAAAACAGCTCTTTATTACGTCAAACGTACGTCACGGCTCCCCAGAACAAGTTGTGGAGCAACTTATTCTAACCAAAGTGATCGAGGTCATAAGAAAGTGCAACGTATATTGCTCCTGGGATTTTCACTGAGGCTTTAGAAGGATCACATAAGGGTCAATTGACTGGCCTTGGTCCAGGTTCAGATATTCAAGAAGTGGTTATACATTATGTTTAGCAAGTTGGGCTTTGGGGTAAGAGACAAGTGTCAGCAGAAAGGAGTTAACACGTGGTTCAGAGGAGTTACCTTGGGTAGTTCCTCAATCTGGTTGGCGTCGAGGTAGAGCTCCTCCAGAGTTCTCTCGAAGCTGAAGATCTCCTTGGGGACCTGCTGCAGGCTGCAGTGGGAGTAATCCAACACCGAGATCACTTCCTCTTCACCACGGAAACAACGGCACGGCACCAGCCGGCCAATCAGCTTCCGCTTAGTGGTCATTTCCAGACACTGCACTATGGTGGCAAGAAGAGGAGAGGAGAGAGGTGACGTTAGATTCAATTCAGAGGGTCTGAAACTCGTGAACATCAACTCATTATATATTATTCATTTCTTCGAGTGCCTGTGTAGATGATTGTTGGTGTGACAGCCAAGTACATAGTCAGGTTTCATCACTCAGTTAATTCAGAGGTTAACTATGGAGCTGTCATTAAAATTCACATGTGGGATTTTCTTTAATGTTTCAAAATATATGTCTTGATAACCATGTGAGCTGCATTCATTAATGATGACAGATTTCACTTCTCTTGGTGAGTAACGCAATAAATAAATGCAAAAAGGAACACATTTTTTTAAAACACCTACATGTACTGTAAAAACTGTTAATGTGCAGGGAAAATGTAGGGTGTAAAAATGACAGCATTCACATGACATCAGTGTTAAATTGACACTTTAATCATCAACTTTCAGCTTCAAATAGTCAACAAATTACCAATCTTTGGTCTCTTGCTTATGGTATTTCATCTTTTTCAGATTTTTAGAAGAAGACATAAGTCGTTTTATATGCTATTGTTATGTAATATGATATAATGCATTTTGGGTCAAACAAACACAGGGCTTTCACCCAGGAAACTTGTGTCCCGTGTGAAAGCATAACTCGAAGTGGAGTTAAGTTAGGAAACTTATTTTAACCCAAACGACGATCTTTTCTTGAACCTAACCAAGTAGTTTAGTTGCTTAAACATAACCAAGTGTTTATCTGCGACTGTAGTGGAGCATTTTAGTTTGGCGGGTATGGCTACCCAGTGCGTTAGAAAGTGACGCCAAGGGGTCCTGACCAAACGTCTGTATGTGACGAGTTGAAGTATGCCCTCACTGCAGCTCAGCTTGGAACCGGGGGGAATCAAAAAGAGGTAATTTCCCACAAAAAAAAGGCCGTATCTTTGGAAGAAACCCATTTTATTTGTTTATCTCAGACTGCTGAAGCTTCATTAGCTTCAGATAAACTTTGCAATGCTTTCCAATGACCGCCAGGCAGGTGTAAAACCTTGGGTAGATAATACAACCATCACTCGCCAACCAGCAGTTACACAGCAGGCAGAGGCTCAACTCTTTCTGTCTCACACACACACACACACACACACACACACACACACACACACACACACACACACACACACACACACACACACACACACACACACACACACACAGTCACTCTCTTCAAACAACAGGCCACAGCCATATAATTAGACTGAATCCTTTGTAATTCAGCATCACTCCGTCACTCCGTTACACGACTCCATTTAAAAAGCCAGCAGCTGAATGGCACGAGTAGGCAAACCACGGGTATTAAAATCCTTGAGTGAGGACGATTTATCATTCAGCTTTATCATTTCAAACCCAAACGCTTACTACACTCAATCTACTGACAAATAATAATAATAAAAAAAAACGTTTTAATGCCAGCTCTTTCAGACAGAACAAAGAGTGAATCTTCAGTTATCTTGACTGCCGCCTCAATTTCCTGTTTGATCTGGATGAGATAAAAAAACAGCTGGGATGAGGGGAAGAGGAGGAAGAGGACAACAGAGGGTGATGAGGAGTGAAGCTGAGGAGACAAAGGGGAATCAAAAAGGGGGATGAGGAGGAGAGAACATGAAAATGAGGAGGCGTAGTGAAAAGGAGACCAGGAGGCTCGGAGATAAGACCTGCATCTTTATCTGTCTATAAACACACACATGTCCGGCCCAGTGTGACCAGATGAATTCAGGAGATAGGCGGAGTGATCTTGAGCACTGTGAGGACACTATGTTATCTGCTCAAGGCCAGTTGAATCTGATAAAAAAAACAAAAAAAAAACGCAGATCCTCCAGGACTGTTTATCTAAAAGGGGTTGGACCGTTAAAATCAATACATCCTTATCCACAGTCATGCTCAAAGCAGGCGTAATGAGGCGAGCTGGGATTTACTGTTTGTCTACAGTACGTGTAAACCCAGAAGCTTCTCATGGAGCTCACACCTTGGACCACTGGTTCTTGTCTCACCCCTCATGTTAGAGCCTCATAGAGCTAAAAGGTAACCCAGGGTTTGTTTAGCTGCTGGGGAATGGGTGAGATTTCAACAATTAGGATTACACAGCTCAGATAAGAGGCATGCCCTGTGTTTTCCTTTTCCTTTATAGTCTGAATACAAATGTCAATGTGGTGGTCTGCCAACTCAGACAAAGATGTTGCAAAACTAAGCTGGGCACAGCCTGATATCATGCCATAGCGTGTAATAGATAGTTATGTTTTAGGAGTGGTACTGCAACATTCGGAAAATTATTAATTAAGTTATTTTCAGGTTGTAATTACTGTTTAAATTTTTGAAAGCTCAAGATTTTAGTAAAATAGAAACTATGGAGTAAATATCGTATTTTGTAAAAAATATTTTTATATTATAAAATGAAAAATATATAAATAATATAAATATTATGACTTTATTTTGTATTTATAGTATATTTGAAGTATATTTCTCCGGTGTGGCAACATGAATAATTGATGGATTGTTGCAATATAAAAAAAAACAAGATGCAACCTTCATTTCTCGCAGTGAAGACGTGAAGAAGTATAATGGAGAAGATTTGTGCCACTTAATTGTGATTAATTTTGATGGACTTCTGTTCAGAGACTATTTTATTATTTATCATCTATATCAATGGTATCAAATTGTGAAGTGTTGAAGTTTTGTGGAATTTATATGCAGATGATTTGTTGGTTTGTGTTTCAGACCCAGTTACCTCTGCTCCCCACCTGTTGAAATACTGTATACTGTATTGATTCATTTAAAACATGCATTCCTAACCCTAAAACACATGTTGTTGTGCTGCTTTATCAACTGAAAATGGTCAAGGATTCAATATAGTATAGGGCTGTCCTCCACTAAAGAAAGTCTCATACGATTTTGTCGATTAATCGATTACTGCAGTTGATTTGATCAATAGATCTGTAAAATTGAGATTCTCTGCAAAGAGTCACACAAAAGCACCACTTTGATTCTTAAGCTCACAAGTTTCTTGGAAATAAGTCATTCAGCATTAAAAAAGCATTAAAAAATGACTAATGGACTAAAGAAATTATAATTGACTAAGACCAAACGACCGATGAGTCGACTAAGAGAATATAAGAATATAAGAGGCTGAATATAAACTGAATATGTTTCGATAACTTGGACAACAAGCCTCAGCCTCACTATCAACAGTTAATGTTGTGTTAACAGTTTCCAGGCCTGGAGCAGAATACAGGTCAAGACATCCTGCTGCTCTGTACGAGATCCTCTGCACCAAAGATGGTTGAACAAAGCACCAGAAAGTATGTGTCACAAGACATTACTTCATATAAATATATCCCATTTGTGTGTATATAGTAGGCCTAGACTTGTGGTAGATGTCACACTCTTGTGGATTCAGCCGACTATATCTCCTCTTATATGTTTGGTTTCAGTGCAGCCATCCAATCAGCAGAGGACACGCGTCAGATGACATGCTCTGTCATGGTTACACAGCAGAAGTAGCATTCATTGGCTGAGTAAGCAGGCAGTCTGAGTGCTAACTTGGCTGAAAGCTAAAGGTGTGAAATCGGTTTAATGCTTACTGCATCCTCTAATCAACTGCTTGACATCCCAGCCAAGAGCCAGATGGCCCAGTATAATTCTCCAAAACCAGAAAACACTGACCGGAGCTGATATGACCTTTTGGTAGATCTCTACTACAGATTAAAGGGGATTGAAGTGGGTCATAAGCTTTTTATTTTCTTTCTTAGAGCAATTGTCTTCCTTTTGTGGCTTTGCTTGATCTTTATTGTTTTTCCTTCAGTCATCACAGCCATAAAGTCTATTTATTCCTATAGTCACACACAAGCTACATTTGTTTTCCAGACTGACCTGAGGTGAATTAACCTTGAATGATTAGAGACTCCCTTTGAAGACCTCCAAAATGACCCAGTCAAAAAAAACACTGGAAAGTATTGTGGCTAAAGATTTGGAGAAATCAAAAGTATAAATATCAGCACGCAGCCTGTTAAACAATCTGTTTTTTATGAGCTACTGCTGCTGCAGCTGCTTGATTCTGCACTCACAGTCTATTGATGTAACAGCTTAAGCATGCAAAGACAGACTAGACTAAAAATAACAGCTTTTTTTGTCAAGAGAGCAGAGAAAAAGAGAGCAGCGCTGATGTTAACCAATTCGAATTAGGCAATGACAGCAGGGACAATGACAAATATTAGGAGCAAATGGGAGGTTGTTTACATGGGCAGCGATGAGTGCTGACTGAGGGCAGTCACCTCCATGACACAATCACCAAGAAGAACCCAGAATATGGACAAAGAAGATGCACGGAGCAGGAGTGTTTCCTCCAATCTGTGGATTTAATTTCAAAAGATAAATATGAGGCAAATGACAACAAGATGATCAATTTTAAGGTGCTAAACGCGAGATTGGAAGCATTTCTATTGCTTCCGCACGGCTCTTAACATGGCGACGGTTAAGCCGCAGCTAACGGTGCTAACAACGCTGATAGTGAAAACTACAGCAACACTGCTGACAGAGCTAACAGCGTTAATGTGGACGGGAACCGGAGGGTGGGTGCTACGCTTCTGCACTAAAAGGCACGCACGGCTGGCCTGGCAATGTCAACAAATAACCTAAATTCATACAACGGTTCGTGTGATATCTTATGAAAAGTGATTCCTCACTTTTTGTGAGTTTTCCTTCCAGCACGAGACGCATGCGTCAGTCTTTTAAAAAATAGTCTTCACAGGAAACAACTTAGTTCGGTTTAGGCAAAAAAACTACTTGATTTGGGTTAAAATAACTCTGGAAGTGGCGTAACTTAAGTATGGAAGTTATGTGACAAATAAATCAATGTAGACTTCTGGTTTCAAACGGGGTACGAACACCGGTCTCCTGAGCGACAGTCCGATGTTTTTGGACCCACCCATCCACCCTGACCTCCTCCCTACGCGGCGTTTGTTGCTCTTTATACTTCCTCGCTCACAATTACGTGGATTACATACAAATTGATTGTGTGGGATATAGCGTTACATGAATTACAGTGCATTACTTTTCATAGGTATAGCTACCAACGGTGTATGAGAACAGCCTACAACAAAGGTAGACATTACTCCTCTATATCTTTACATAGCAAATAGTTGATTGCTGCTACATTAATGTTCTGGATATCGTATAGAGCACCTTTACCACAATATACCAGAATTTTGGGCATTAAAAATCGACATGCAGCTCATGTTCATTCATGGCTTTCATGTTTTGTGGAAGAAAATGGACCTAATTATACAATTTTTGCTCTTCTTTTGTGTTTCTTTGTGTTTCTGGAGCTGTGGTCGACCCCGTCTGAGTGAACGAATGTAAGGGGGGACAGACTCAGACTCCCCGAGAGCCAAAAAAACAAAAGGTAGTAAGAGAGTCAGAGCGAGCCGGCACCAATGGGGTAAAACTAGGAAGTGAGCGTGGTTGGCTGTGTTGGCTCTCGCTGCTGCTATGGAAACAGCATGACAGAGCAGACTGACTCTGCAGAGGCAACGCTACATGTGCATGTGCAAGCTCCCAGCACACTACATTATACTGTACAGACACACATTTAAAGGATTTAGCTTTGTTCATATCAGTACGATTATAATTACATAAAAGAAACAAAGATGTGAGTAGTGAGAAATTTTGCAAGAACTGGTAATACACACACCTGCCCACACACACACACACGCAGACACCCACACATGCACACATTTACACACTAGCAAGCAGAGGTGAAACAAGTATTCAGATTCTAGTAATAACACAAGAGCAAAATACTCAATTACAATAATTAAAATAAGTAAAAATCCTGCATTCAAAAACCTTCTTGAGCAAAAGTACAAATGTATTATCAACAAATAAATTAGCAAAATCAAAATCATTATGGTAAATGGTCCCTGTCACACATATCACAGGATAATAACTAGTGTGTTTATGTGTAAGCAGCATTTTTCTGTAGATGGTTTGGGTGGGTGTTTTTGCAGTTTAATTTGCAACTTGATTATCATAAAGAAATTCCTGTCAGCAATAGAGTCTTTTAAGATTTTATTCTGTGGTGCAGTAAAATATTCCAACCTGTTTTTAATGTAAATCAACTTGTTAAAACATTTTCTACAGAACAAGAAAGAACAAGCTGGGTTGAGACATTATTCAAGTCTATTTTAGAAAATTCTTTGAACAAGTTGATTTGCATTGAAAACAGGTTGAAGTCTTATAACACAGCCAGCTTTTTCCCACTTTTTGCTTTTTATATATATTTATATATACACCTATTTTTTTCACTACTGTACATAACAGTCCTGTCTATTCCTCACCTTTATTTGTTCAGCTTTGTTGTCCTTGTTATTTCTATCTCTGTGTACGTACGTTGAGAGAGCTGCATAAAACCAAATCAAATCAAATTCCTTGTGTGTATGTACTTGGCAAAATAAATCCAATTTTGTTTATATAAGAAAATAATACTTTAAGGATTCAATTCCAGATTAAAATGACCTGATAAATGAATTGATTGAATTGTTTTAAGAAGATGATTATATGCTTTAGAGCTGCAATGATTAATGGATTTAATCGGCAACTATTTTGATGATTGAATAAACGGTTTGAGTCATTTTTTAAGAAAAAAAAGTCTAAATTCTCTGATTCCAGCTTCTTAAATGCGAATATTTTCTGGTTTCTTTACTCCGCTATGACAGTAAAACTAAATATATTTGATTTGTGGACAAAACAAGACATTTGAGGACGTCATCTTGGGCTTTAGGAAAAACTGGTCAACATTTTTCAGCATTTTTTGACATCTTATAGACCAAACAACTAATCAGTTAATTGAGAAAATAATCATTAGTTGCAGTCCTAATATGCTTTGTATAAAGAGATAACCTGCAAAATATGTAAAGTTACTAATTACAATGTAAATATAGTGGAGTAAAAAGTACAATATTAGAGTACAGTGAGTATAAAGACTCATACTTAAACCTGCAGTAGGCAACAAGTCTTTGGCATCATTGGGAAAAACATTATTTATATATATATATATATATATATATATATATATATACATGATTTTTTTCAGATTACCCGTCTCATGTATTACTGTCAGATACTGTATAGTGACCGTTTTATAAAAGAACTTTTTTTTTATCATATTCGTTCCATTTCTAACCGCTGCAGCTTTACAGTACTTGAGTAAACTAACTTAGTTACTTTGCACCACTGTCATTGCTCTTCCTGAATTTCACCTCATATGGTCTCTTTTCTTCCATCTGCTCTTCATTAAAGTTTGTGTGTGCGTGTGCGTGTTTGTATGTGCATGTGTGTGTGTGTTTGCCTCTAGCTCGAGAGGGTGAATTCCCCTGGGTCCCATGACAGCCATCACTTCACGTGCAGCCTTGCCGTCACCATAGTAACCGCTGCCATAGAGACCGTCTCCCAGGAGCTGGGTGTATTTTTACTCACTCTCTCTCTCTCTGTCATAAAACAGAACATGCTGCACTCAGTGGGCGATCGCTCCACATTTGGCGACGCTTTGCGTAGACTCAAATATATCAGACACCTTTAGAGCACCTGAGGAAGAGCAGCTTCTACATGTCTCTCTTTCCGACTGTTTTTTTTTGTTGTAGAGGTGTGAATGCTGCACTCTGCAGAACTCACCCCAGGTCTCTGCACTCTCTCACAATTACACACTGTCACGCACAAGCACATGTGAAACATACACACATAAAACGCCCTGACACACACACACACACACACACACACACACACACACACACACACACACACACACACACACACACACACACACAAACCAATGAAATAACAGTCACACGCATACACGCAGACTCATTTAGTTCATGATTACTTTGCGACGGTGACTGCGAGAGAAAATGGAAGATCCTGTTTCACATCTCAGTGCTTCGCATTGTCAAACAAATCCCTGAGCAGTGTGTAAGTGTTTGTGTGAGTGAGTGTGTGTGTGTGTGTGTGTGTGTGTATGTGGGAGGAAGGTAGCTAACTAGCAGCCAGGAACAGCTTGTTCTGTCTTTTTTACATTCATTAAATAACCACTTAGAGCAGGTACCTGCACCAGCACATGCATACAAACACACAGTTATTTGTCTTTTGTTCTGAGCCAGGACCTTAATCATTTCTAAACTTCATGTTGGAAGAGCCAGGCTTTTACTAACCAGAAGATCTATGCTATATTAGTGTTGTGAGGAGTCATTTAGCATGAACCGGAATGATCAGAAAACAAGGTTATTGAGGTTTGAAGTACAGGTTTATCTCGAGGGGATCGATGGATGTTGATGATGGACAATAAAGGTGCTAAATTCAAAATTCAGAGCATATCTATGATTGAGGGATTGCTTCCACACAGCTCTCAATATGGCAACGGCTGAGCCGGGGCTAACACCAACAGTGCAAACAGTGGCAACAGTGCTGACAGAGCTAACAGTGTTAACCACAGGCGCAGTTTGCGTTGGTTCAGGAGGCTCACTGAACCCCCTAGAAATGCATTTTATATTTTTTATAATAACGTAGAACTAATAATTTATTGGACTGATAAATGATGTCGACCTTGTTGTGTCTTCTTATTGACAGAATAAGAAACCAACAAGATAAGAAGATAGATTTGTGGTCTTTTTATTTACTTATAGCCTAATAACATTGGACACTTTCTGTTATATCGTGTAAACAAACAACGTACCTATCAGCTGTGCGGTCGAGATCAGATTAGAGGTATAACCACTTAAAAGATGGGTGAGTAGTAGGCTACTTGCTCTCTGTGCAGAGTGAGGCCCATTAGCCAGCCAGTAGGGCATACACACTGCGACTCACAGGCACTAACATTTATGTGTGGCCGGACCGGCTACGTAAACAAAGCACAGAGAAACTCAGATTCCAACACACACAAAGAGAGAGAGAGCAATTTCATTCTCTGCTCAGGTAGACATTACTCCTCTATATCTTTATATAGCAAATAGTTATTTGCTGCTATATTAATGCTCTGAATTTTGAATATAGCACCTTTAAGTCTGGGATATCATCCTGCCACACATCACATAGTATCGAACGTGTAGGCTTTGTGTGTTCTTAATATGTCTTTAATTGCTGCTGAAACTATAAAACCAAGTGAGTTTAATAAATAAATGAGTTTAACAAATATGTAGCAACATCTGGCCAATAATCCATCCATCACCTGTACCCACCTCTCCTGTGCATGTTCACGGGGGGCTGGAGCCTATCACCCCCTGGACAGGTTGCCAGTCTATCTCAGGGCTGACACATATAGAGATTGAACCATTCAACTATTTTGGATAATCAATTCATTGTTTTGGGTGATTTTCTAAGAATTTTTTTTTTTAATTCTCAGGTTTCAGTTTTTCACATGTCAAAATGTTCTGGTTTCCGAAGTGTTTTGACTGTTAATCTGAATATCTTTGGACTGTTTATTGGACAAAACAAGATATTTGAAGATGTAACCTTGGACCCTAGGAAATTGTAATGAACATTTTTCACCAATTTCGGACATTATATAAACCAAGCAATTAATCAAGAAAAAAAAGATAATCAATACCAATACAGAACATGCAAACTCCGCATAGAAGGGCCCCAGCCATGCAGCGAGGCAACAACAGTTAGTCCCTGTTAACTTCCTGTGGGATGTACGTGAATTGCCTCTCACATTACTGTGGTATATCAGTTGAGACTGATGTCAATGGTTCATAAATTCTAACTTTATCCAAATGAGGATATTTACCTGGAAGCTCTGTAGTGATCTGACGAAAAAAAAAACACTACACAAATTTGATGCATTGGAGTAACAGGAATATTAGTCTTTACCAGGCATGGATAAATGTGAAGACTATTGTAGTTTCTGAGAATCTCTCTTTTGTAAGTCCCTTACCTCCAAGATCACAGAAATGAACATGGCATATAATGTCACATAAATTGTTGGAAAAAGTGTCTGGTTGCTTATTTAACACATTCTCTCTAACAGCCAGCAGGGGGCGACTCCTCTGGTTGCAAAAAGAAGTCTGATTGTATAGAAGTCTATGAGAAAATGACCCTACTTCTCACTTGATTTATTCCCTCAGTAAACATTGTAAACATGAGTTTATGGTCTCAATCTCTAGTTTCAAGTCTTCTTCAATACAGCATGATGTTCATTTAGTAAATTATGATCCCATTGAGAGTCAGATAGACCATAAAGCAGGGGATGCTTCAGGGCGTTGTCCGGTCTGGGAGTTGTCTGTTTTTTGTCACACAACTTAAACCCTTTCATAGTGTGTTTTCTGTTCGGAACATTTTTGACCACCCAAAAATGTTTTATTCAGCGTTCGATTGTATTTAGCTTACTTCTACTTGCAAAAAAAAAAGATGGCAACAGCCACAATGTCGAACTTGAGGCTTCAAAACGGCAGTCCACAAACCATGTTATCTACAAAATGTTTGCTAACAAGAAAGCTACTTGATGAGTGAGAAGTGGTGGAGGCGATGCCATGCAACTGCTCAACCAGTGACTTAACGGAGCAGCAATATCTGTTTTCTAACTTTTGTTATTCAGGTATATCGTGCAAG
This sequence comes from Sebastiscus albofasciatus, assembly GCA_916701655.1. Classification (NCBI taxonomy): domain Eukaryota; kingdom Metazoa; phylum Chordata; class Actinopteri; order Perciformes; family Sebastidae; genus Sebastiscus; species Sebastiscus albofasciatus. The sequence goes on from CAKAOI010026901.1 coordinate 33,850, forward strand.
TGGTTTCTCAGCGAACAAGGAGTAAGTATCTTTTGATAGGAGACAAGGTACGAGCCATAGTCACACACTTTGTACGCCCAACCGTTCACCTCCAACCTCTTCTCTAAGAGTTTTTGCAGATGTATAACAATGCCATGCCAAATCCACCAATGCCAGTGACGAAATTACTGACAACATAAAGAGATATCACTGTCAGGAAATCATAACCAACTGCCATTTTAAGTATTTGAACAAAATGACCAATGCTTCTTTGTCCTGAGAACAAAGTCTCTCTCTTGTTGAATCATGGTTTGGGGCATTTTCACTCTCGCAGCCAGTCCGATCTGTCTGCCACAGTGGCTCCAGGTGGCACGTCTGTAAAACTCAATGACCCTTATATCACTGACACTAAAAATAACAATCGGCCAACAAAACAGAACACAGCACAACAGCTGACAGTTCACCTGCACCCAAAATGTGGGAATCAATTCCGCTCAGATGCACGAATGAACAAATACACAAATGGGTTATATCAGTGTTACCTAAACTACCTAGACTCCAGCCACAGAATGACCTGAAAAAGATGTTTCCCCACTTTTCACTCTGTAGTGGAAAAGTTAAGACTGCATTCAGTGACAAATACCAACAAATGACAGACAGAAAGTTAGACGACAAACAGTGGGGGGTATAAATAGAACGCAATACAGACAAATAAAAAAGCAGTCAGACAGAGAAAGGCAGCGTGACAGAGAGTCGTGCCGTCAGAGACATAACATATCTGGGTTACTGCAGTGATTTTCTAACAGTACAGTGCTAATAAAGAATATAAGAAATGATAAGCTGATTAATCAATTAGCTTATTGACACCTTCGCTCTGTTTAGGACTGTCTCTCTTGTCCAGGAAAAGCTGCACTTTATCTGAGGTGGTGAAGTTACATTTTATTTGTGTGGACACTGATCCACACAATTGTGATTTATGTCTGATCAGAAGTATTTTCTCTTAGAGTCATTTTTTCACCTCCGATGAAGAGCAACGTACTGCCGCTTCACTAAATGTTGTCTCATGCAGAGAGTCCCAAATGGGGTTCTGTCAGACAGCCTGAATGAGATACTACCACCTCAGCAGAGCGCAGAGCAAACATCATGCACAGGACTATAAGGCCGGCTGATTTATTCTTGAAATATTATGACTTTATTCTCATTAAATTACGACTTTATTCTCGTAATATTACTTTTTTCTTAAAATATTATGCCTTCTCAGAGAACACAGATAAGTGGGACATGTTTTGAATGTGCAGAAAATTTTGAACATGAGCAGAAATCTTGCTGAAACACATATGAGCTATTAAAGAGGACTCATTATACTTATTATCAGGTGCATACTTGTATTTTGGGTTTCTACTAGAACATCTTTACATGCTTTAATGTTCAAAAAACGCTTTACTTTTCTCATACCAGTTGTGCTGCAGTGCCTCTTTTCACCCTCTGTCTGAAACCCTCTTAACGCATTAACGCAAATTTGTTTTAATGCCACTAATTTCTTTCACGCATTAACGCAACTTGTGATTTTTAATTAACCTCTTAATACTCAGACTGGCTGCGGTCGGGCCCTGCCGCTATTCAATCTTTCAGGGTTGTAGCAGGCTCAATAACGCTCCAAACTTATGCTAAATTCTGGCGAGGAAAAACTGGCATGGCCATTTTCAAAGGAGTCCCTTGACCTCTGACCTCAAGATATGTGAATGAAAACGAGTTCTATGGGTACCACGAGTCTCCCCTTTACAGACATGCCCACTTTATGATAATCACATGCAGTTTGGGGCAAGCCATAGTCAAGTCAGCACACTGACACACTGACAGCTGTTGTTGCTGTTGGGCTGCAGTTTGACCTGTTATGATTTGAGCATATTTTTTATACTAAATGCAGAACCTGTGAGGGTTTCTGATCAATATCTGTCATTGATTTGTGTTGTTAATTGATTTCCAATAATAAATATATACATACATTTTCATAGAAAAAGCATATTTGTCCACTCCCATGTTGATAAGAATACTTGACAAATCTCCCTTTAAGGTACATTTTGAACATTTGGAAAAAATGTGCGATTAATCGTGATTAAAAATTTTAATCGATTGATAGTTTTAGATCAAAGTTGTAATATGTTGGAATTACCCTTTAAATATCCAAGGTAAAACAGTAGGCTATTACATGTTAATGTAAAGTGATGTCATCATCAACAGAAAGTCAACTGGCTCTTCACAAACATTTCCAGACCGACTTATTTGGTTTTTCATCTCAAGGCTTCACTCGTCCAACTGTTCCTCAGTATGTGTGAAGCTCACAGAGGAAAGACTTTATATGAGCCTCTCCTCTCCCTCCTCTCCTTCTGTCATCTCTCTCTCCCTCTCTCTCTCTCTCCCCTCGTTTCCAGGCCAGTCTTTTATTTTTTCTCCTCTGTTCTTCCAGGGTTGTGCTCAGTGGCCCAGATCTGCCTGAGACGCCCCAGCACATCTCCTCTTTCTGTCTTCTCTCTTTTCCCTTTCAGGCTTCTCTCTCTCTCTCTCTCTCTCTCTCTCTCTCTCTCTCTCTCTCAACGCTCTTCCTCCGTCTGTCTCTGTATTTAACTTTTTCTCTTCCTCCATCCCAACCCCCTACCAAGAGACAGAAAGGGAAGCCATCTTAAATTGAGCACGGTACTTTTTAGTTTCCTCTCTACGGGAGCGTCTCGATCTAAATCCATTTTTAAGTTCCGGGAGGTGATTCATTGGAAAGACAAACTTATCATCTTGTGTTTGAGAACGAGGAAATCTCCACAGATTGTGTTCTCTGGTCTTAAATCATCAGCATGCCAGAAGATGAAGTAAACAATAACTTTACTCGTCATTTTGCAAAACTAAAGTTTGTCTTTTCATTTAGACCAAACTCCTTAATGAAGCCCATGACTGACACATTCATACATTCAAGGTAACCTTGTTAGTGCTGTTCAACACCATCAAATAGAGGTCTGCAACCTCCAGGTAATGTCCAAAACTAAAGTATAAATATTACTTTTATCACTTTCTTTTATTACTATTAGAAAATATTACTATGATACTTAGATTGTTGATTATAATGCATACATGTGCAACGCGTTGTGACTTGCCAGCTCACCAGCTAGTTTAGTGTTTCTGATGGTTATTCATGGAGAAAATAAATACTAAAACATAATAAGAGAGCGTTTTAAACTTGTCTTTAGATGTTAGACATTTCTTTATTCCACCGTGACCCCTACAGACATACTGTACATGTAAGAAAATAAAAAGAATCAGTGAAAAGAAGAAAAGGAAAGAAAAAGTGGCAAATTTTGGCACACCTAAATTTAGAGATTAGACAGATTTGTTCTGTACACAAATTGAAATTAAACCAACTCCCCGGTTGTCGTTTATGTCTAAGTGTGATCAGATGTGGTGATAACCAAATCTTCAGCTGTGACCAAGACAAACATTCGAGATAAACCAGCTGAAAAACACTACAACATATTGTAGATGTTCCCCGCTGCACCAGAATCTTTAGTGTCATGCAGCAAAAGGTTTCAGGTTTTGTGTGAAGCCCCTTCACACTGTATCACACATACACCCTCTTGAGTATATTTATTGATTGTGCAAACACAAACGCCCTCTGAGGAAGACAAAGCTAGTAATGAAAACAATTAGCTGTTTGCTTTAAATGAACCAAACATGGATGAGAATACATTATCGTCATATGAAAGGGAGTTGGGATTACAACGATGACTAATCTGAAACAGAGAGGACGGACAGCGAGGCTTTTAAGTCGACTCTTGATGTCAATGTCAGTCTGTGAGAGTGTATTTCTGTGCAAGTATGGGCATGTGTGTGGTATTTAGTTATTTAAGGTCACCTTGCGATGCTGGTGTCCCAGCAGCAGCTTGTCCAACGCTCAGAGCCCGAAGGAGAGAAAAGCAGAAAGAAGACACACACATGTCTACTATTACAGTGTCATGTCTTACAGCTTTTGACCTAGAAGCTTTGAACTATTCATAGATCACACTAAGAACGGGGCGACATTGTTATTAAAAGTTTTAGGTTAATTTGATTCAACATTTTGACGAATGAATATGAACCCTTTGTCCTCGATGCACCAGTTCATGTACAGTACAGTCTGATCCACATCGCTTTGTGGAGCTCTCCATGTGGTCAAGCCAGCGGGTTTCCAGCCTGATTTCTGACTCAGCTTTCCTTTTTTTTTTTATTGTGAAAGACTACGTAGTTTCACTTCTTCAGGTCTCTAAAAAGAATTCAAATGAAATAATCCGAAAAGGGAACATCGCTCTTTGGTCCAACCTGTGACAAGGGGTCGCTAGCAGGTAGCCTAGTAGGTTGCACTTGGGAGCAGTTGAGCAACCTGTAAACCTGTGATTGTCATTGCCTATTATCAGCAAACAAATGTGTATTTACCCATCTAGCAGACATAGAACAACGTTAGCATTCATTTAAAGTTGTGTTTCTGGCCACCCAACAAATTTAAGTTCAATATTCACTCTCTTCTAGTCTCCCTGTTTTGGTCTCCTGACAGAGATATCTGGTTCTTTAGCTGAAAAATGCTCCACTATCTTCACCAGCTAGTCTGTCTGCCGTTTGGTGAGGGGCAGGTAGCGGTACAGTGTGTTTTTAGAGCTGTTGTTTTTTTTTTTAAAACAGCGGCCATGTGTCCCTGAGCCATGGAAGTGATGTTGATAAAAGCGGTGAGAGCGAACCAAATGAGTGAAAGACTTTATAAAGCTCCGTAGATCTGAGGGGAACTACAGAGTTGGGTGAAAACTGCTTGGACCGTTACCCTAAACTTAACCTAGTCATGATCTTACCTTTAATCCTAAAACCAAGTCTTAACCCTAAAACAAACGGGTTTTTTATATTGAGCCCCCATATGTGACTTTAAACTTTAGACATGAAACGTGCATGTTTTGGTAGTGGCCAAATATATTATATATACCACCTTGCATAAAATCTGATTTAGAATAAGTTGTTAAAACCACAGATATGACCGATTCATTTTCTTAATTTATACCGCCATGTTGATACGCCTCCAGCGGTGGATGATAGACGGTCAACACTTTGGGTTAAAAAAGTAAGATATCGTTCCAAAAGTAAATTATTTTGCCAAGCGTTAATTCATGGTGACTATGATATTTTTTAAAATTTGCCACTACACATGCGTGACACCTTTTTGGCAGCTGATATAATTGCAGCGGGAGTAAACGGTGTTAATCCTACCATTATAATAACATGAATCAAGATGCAACGAGAGACAAAACACGGTGCTGAGCATATTTGGCGGCCAGTTGCCTCTGTTTTGGGGGATAGACGGTGGATGGGAAAGCGGAGTATGTGGGGTCAACAGTGGGGGGGCTACTGGGGCTCCCCTGCTCACACCGCCCGGTGCAGCAGCCCACCTAGGTGGTGTCCGTTGTGTCCGTGTGCACGTCGGCTTGTGAGTGTTAGCGAGGTTTTAAGAGGGAGAGACAGAGGAGAACACAGGTCACATTAGGCCAATAATACCTCTGGTGATTGTTTTGATGACATAAAAGAAAAAAAAATGTTGAGCCTGTAGCTAGCTAGCGGAAACTAACGGCAATTTACGTAAACAAACGCTATAACGGGCTTCAGAATAATGTAGTGCTTTGGGCGTTTATTTTCTTCCTGACCCTGTCTTTGAACGATCTGAATGAGACAGCAGAGGAGGACAGACAGGTGATCAGAGAGGGGAGAGGACGGGAGATGGGGAGACAGCCAGTTGCAGCTGGACTCAGTGCCTGTCGGAGGGCTCTTTCAGTGTCATTATAGCCAGCGCGGCAGTTACGTTACTGATCTCAGTTTCGGCGACAATACATGGAAATGGACTGTTTTGTCCTTGGTTTTGACATACATCCAAGAACAATACAATAGTGGCATCCCTTTTGTCTTCTTCTGTCCCGTGTCTCCTCAGTCTCCGTCTCCTTCACTCCGTCTATTGTTTTATCTGTTGAACTCTAAGCAGAGCCAACCAATCTCGTGACGTAACAGAATAGAGTACAGCAACATGGCGGCTCTCTTGTCACGTAAGGTATAACAGAGCTTCTTTTTTTCTTTTAAATGGTGACATTTGAGATGTTTGCTATATAATTGTTAATTAGAGTGGAAATCCATTTAGTAAAATCAGCTAAACTTGGTCGACTGCTTCATTTCCGCTTTAGGTCCAGTTTTCTTCCCTTCCAGCGTGATGAATACAGAGCACACGGCGTCCTGATTGCAAGAGAACGGTTCACCTTCACCTGAAAAACTCTCTCTGTACACACTGTGAGACCTGCTGCTATCTGGAACAACCTCTCTATCTTTCTGTCATCCCTCTCTCTCTCTCTCTCTCTTGCTCTCTCGGTCTGGCCAGGAGTCAATCTCTCTTTTTTACTGCCAGCTGATAGCTGTGCATGACTGTCTGGATCTCTATTCATGCGTTCGCTCCATCTATCACCTGCTGCTGCCTCTGTCACCCCTCTATCCTCTCCTCCCTTCTTCTTCTTCCTCCCGTCTGCCTCTTTTCTAAATGAAAACTGATAAGATGCTTTGGCTTTTCATCTCTGCATTGATATCTTTCTGTTATGCCCTTGTCCTAACACAGGCAGCTTGGGTTCTCAAGGTCACTTCAACACTAAAGCACATTATCTGCTGCTGAAATCAAACCTGTGGCCTCACTGTGACTTACAAACACAGTCTCTCCTCAGATGAACTCCACCCGCTAGTTTGCAGGGTTTTTCGAATGTTTTTCTCACACTGCACGGCAGCCTCCATTTGCATAAACACCCTTTAGTAAGTTTTATCCCTAAAGCTTTCCTTAACAGTCCGTGGAAATTGCACTGTGAGCAGTTGCCATGGTAACCGGGGACTCAATTGCCCAAAATTACCATAAAACACTAATTAAAAAGCCCTGGCTAAGAGCACCATTTTGACAAGCTTTATGCAGCACTGCTGAACCAGTCCCTCAGGTGAGGAAAATGGACATGGAATGGAAATCATTTCAACACCCACTGCATAACATTTTGTCATTCTGTGGACTGGATGTAAACGTATTGTCTCTGAGTGTAGGTGTACAATGTGTGTGGTACAATACGTCAGATGAGTAGCTCTGAGGTGCCAGGTTTTGGACTTTGTGTTCTGTACAATTTTGAATGAATCAGATTGCGTTTTTGCCCGATTTAGATAGAAATGATGACATATGCGTCTTTGTGTTTTTGCCAGTAAGAGTACACAAATTTCACCGTCTCCTGCACACCTTGGTTTTGGATTTGTGGTTTCAAATGTTTTTGGTGCAGGGGACAAAATCCAAAAATGTGAAAGACAAAATTACTATTCATTTACAGTGTATTTTGAAAAAAAGGCAAATATTGCCATAAAAAAGGAAATATTCAGTATCTTAATCACAAATGTGTGCCCAGATGTTTTTGGATTACCAGAGCTGAGAGCTCAAATCCCCTGTTCTCCATACTATACCCGCAGTAACAAACTGATTGCATTAATTATTACTTTGGCTTTGAATCTGAACACTGAACACTGTAGGGAAAAGATTTAAAGCTGAAGTAGGCAAGATTGGAGCAAATATGATTTAAAAATGTTATCCTGTGCCTCTGTGTCCTCCGGTGCTCCTAACGTCATCTGCAAGATTTCACAAACCGGAGGATAGCTACCAATCAGAGCTGACCTGAGATCTGCTGTCCAGCAACTGTCTATGAGAGCCGGCTGTCAATCATTCGCAAACTCTGACCAAACGGTCAAACTAGGCAGCGCTGATCAAATATGAATCAATATTACGTTACTGTAATGCCTATTTCTCGCCTCAAATGTTTTCAGAAGCATCTTGTAAAATGAGAAAGTTTGTGACCCGGCAGCCATGTTGAGATCTGTAGAAGAAATACCAAGCACCGCCAACCAGCCGGAGCTCAGCCAATAGGAACGCTCTCTCTCTGAAATGACCTGTGATTGGTCAAAGTCTTCTAGATTTTCTAAAGCCTGAAAGCAGAGCCATGAGGAGGTGCAGAAGTCTAGTTTTCTCTCAGAACACTTGAAGTACAATATGCTGAAGGGTTATTATGGAATTCTAGCCCAATGATGCCAAACATATATACTGCCTACTGCCACTTTAAGTGAAACAGATACTAGCTGCATTATTTGTTGGCCATTGCATAGACTTAACGTTTCATAGTGAAAGTACAGTGGGCACAACCCGATATCACGCCAAAGCATGTAGTAGACCTGCTTGTCCACCAAAGGATAGCGTGTCAGTGTCACCCTTTTTCCTCCCCGAGGGGTGAATATTACACGCGTGTATGAAGGTGCAGTACCAGCAGGGGGCAACGAAACCACTTAGTTAGGTTTGGGAAAGACGTCAAGGATGCCCTAAAAATAAGGGTTAGGGTTAGTAGTAAGTAAGTAAAGTTTAAAAATATAAACTAAGTACAATACGTTTGGAAACAATGTAATATAAGTAGACAAACACCGGTCTCAAACACCGGTCTCAAACACCGGTCTCAAACACCGGTCTCCTGGTTGATTTACATTGCAGTCAGTGTAAAGACTACATGGCGTACTAATGACACACTTAAAGCAAGAAAGGTCTAAGATACTGACCATTTAATCCCAACATCCTGATTCTAGTCTGGTCGGGAACCTTTGTTGCCTATCATATCTCATCTCTCCGCACATTTGCTGTCATCTCTCAACCATCGCTATCCAATAAAAGCAAAAATGCCTGAAAAAATACAAAAAAGAAAGAAAATAAATAGGACAATGGTAAATGGATTTGCCTTTATACAGCGCTTTTCTAGTCTTCCGACCACTCAAAGCACTTTACACTACGTGTCAGCATTCACCCATTCAAGCACACATTCATACACTGATGTCAGAGGCTGCCATGCAAGGTGCCAACACTACCCATCAGAATCTAATCTAAATACTCATTCACACATCGATGGCACAGCCTTCAGGAGCAATTTGGGGCAAAGTATCTTGCTCAAGGACACTTTGACATTTGGATTTTTCGATTGGTGGACGACCTGCTCTACCCTTTGAGCCTGTAAATGGTGTATCCTGCGTGTCAACTCACAAAGACACATGTCAAGATGCCGTGTCGGTGTGTGTTGCCCTTTTGACCCCATATGGATTTTTAAACATTCTGGTAATAGACACAGGTTAAATCTTTCTTTTCTTTTCCTTCATTTCATGGGGTAAAAGTGACCTTGGGATTAAAATGTCTTCTTTTCAAGTTTGATGTAGTTTTAATCCGATCTACTATCCAGTGGTGTTGTAATGACAATGCATAATGCTCCCCTACAGGAGATCTTAATGATATGGGAAGGCCTTCTGGACCTGGCTCCACCATTGTGATGCTGCTAGATATATGGGCTACGCTAACCTGACTAACATGGTTTAGCTAACAATGGACATTTTTGTTCTGCACACGCCAAGATGTAGACAGCAATTATTTGGTTAATAAAGCTGCACTGTAAGAACAAATTAATCTTCACACGTCTAGTATGTACGTCTGATTCACCTGAAGGGCATTCACAGCTACGCCACTTGTCTGATTCTGATGAATGTTGGGAAATCGGAGAGGTGATGCATCATCATCATCATCATCTCCTTTGTAACCATCAGAATACTCTTTTCAGTTATCATCAGTACCAACAGACCACAGACACCGTCCCTGTCTGGACGGAGAGAGAGACAGTAGGAGAAACAGTCAGAGCGAGGAGGCAGCTCCATGACAACACACTGGTGTTAAGCCCACTAGTCACGACACAAAGGCGCTCTGGAAAATGCTTTAACACGATGCCATCACCACGGCGACGTGGGCATCACAAGGCAAATGCAGGCCAGTCAGTCAAGGGTGAGACACTTCACTCCCACATACCTGGGCACCGCCGAACTTCACCATCACGATTCAAAGCGCTTTAAAAAGGAATGCAAATCATGTATTGTCCCCGTGGAATTCTTTTTCAAACTAATGAGAAATTAAGTTTTTTGTTACTGCAGGAACATTTAACTTTAATTCTGAATCTTCGCACTTAAATTGCAAATATTCTCCTATACAAAAAGGAACAATACGTCATTGCCACAAATGCGCTGTGGGAGTGCACACAGTCTGTGCTTGCTATGTGTCACTCCCCACCTCTGTACTGTACCTCTCTCTAATGGTTAAACTTCCTTATATGTGGTGAAGACATCTAAACCAACCACCTCAATGGAGGATTATCATATGCGCACACACACACACACACACCTGCGCTGACAGAAAAGAGCCAAACTCGTTTTACTGGTAGTAAAGTTACTACCAGCCTCTGCGACGGTTAAAACGAGGGAAAATATATATTTTTTTAAGACAGGACGATAGTCACATAAACTAGTAGATTTCTTTTTATAATTTAACGACTATTTGAAAAATTTTAAATCATGATCCATCCCTAGTTATGATATATGTTATAAAATTACATATACTGTGACCGTGACTACTGTACAGTAGGTGCACATGTCACCAGGCAGAATTGAATTGCTAATGAGTCCTGCAGACTGCATGTTTAAGGCAGCAGAGCATGCTGCCATGCTACAGCTGCCACACAGGCAGTTCAATGGACACCTATAGAGCCCATAAGCCCTGTGGGAGCTGGCCCACATATACTCATGTGATATATATTCTATACACTACAGAGAGCGAGAGAGTCAACACGAGGAGGAAAGAAGGCAAGAAAGAGTGGAGAGAAAGAGGAAGTCAATGATGCATTAAGCAGCCAAGCTTTAGACACACACACACACACACACACACACACACACACACACACACACACACACACACACACAATAAAGTGATCGAAGGAAAAGATTTCCAGAGGTGAAATCAACAGTGTTGTTTGACTGGAAAATTCATAGTCAGCAATCCCCTCTCTCTGTCACACACACACATGCACAATTCGTAAAGTCACATGCTGCTTTACATACTCATGGATGGGCACACACACACACACACACACACACACACACACACACACACACACACACACACACACACACACACACACACACACACACACACACACACACACACTGGTCTGAGGTCTCACGTGTCGTGGAGTGGTCGGTCTATTAACATTCTCCACACATGGATGCTTACAGTGAGCCGGGGGACTTTGCTCTCAAATGTAAAGAAAAAAACACTGTCAAACAAAATTAGCGCACCACGTCTCATCCCAGAGATGAACTCACGAATGGAAGAAAATCATTCAATGGAGCATCAGTCAAACACTGTTTACTGAGAGAAAATGAGGCTCGTCTTTGTGGTGTCTCACGGCACTTTTACATAGTATGCTTTCTGTTTGTAATATTATAGTAATGACTGTTTGACCTGCTGTACTTAGCTCTATGGGACATTTGCTGATATTTTACGCTTCAAACAAAGCCAAAAGAGCAGCAAGTGGTGCCAAAAATATTATTAAAATGTCATGTATCATCATAAAGCATTATATCCTTTTCTCTAAAATACAAATCTAAACCCTTTTGATATTAAAATGCAACAATAGAAACATTTTCCGGCAGACACTTTGACTTGTCAAAGTAAGAAAAGCACAGGTGGGTCTAATAACTTTAATGGTGACTTTGTTCCATTATCAATGTTATTAGTAACACCTGAGTGTTTCCTGTTATGACAAATCAAAGTGTTCACAGTGAAAAAGGTCCATTAGTACTGTTTGCTTTTGGGTAAGGCATTTCCTCTCCTGTCTTTTGGGGAAAAGTAAGCGGTTTTGGGAGTTCCTCGCTGTCAAAGCATTCACTGCTACTAAAGAGAGGGTGGGAAATAAATTTCCTTCCTCTGAGCCTAAAAGGAAGTGGCATCATGCCAAGTCACCATTTCCTCTTCTGGTCCTGGTGGGAGCAGCTCAGTTCAGGCAGATGACCCCCCCTCTTGGTCCTCGTCTTATACAGCTATAGCCAAAATGTCTTATGACTGCAATTTTTAAAGAATGTCAATGAAACAAACATAATTTACAGCCAAAATAAGTTGTCTGTGTATCAAAGCCTGATATATCTTATGCCTGGTTTATGGTCACCATAGTGAAGCCGGTGCGCGGTGCATGCGCCAGAAAAATACGGCATCGCGGCTTCAGCATAGTGCACGAATGCTTCGCAAGTTGTTGTGGCGCTTGGTCGTGCACCTCTGGATTTTTGTAACTACGCGCCCACTGCGTTTCAACTCCCACGCCTTCGAGGGAAGACTGGCCGAGCAGGTTCACCTGTACAGACATCTCTACAACTGTTCATTGAGAGACCACAGGGACAGTGACATGACATTAAATACTTGGTAAGAAATAGGCAACACACTGGTGAAAGAAGAGGCTTTTTGCTGCAGGCTGTGAAAGAATATGAAAGATTGTTTTGTAAAAGCTAAAAAAAGGTCTCATGGAAAAGGTAGCGACACGAGGGGAAGCCCCGAGAGACGGAAAATCATTTTGACTTGGAGGTAAGAGAGTACACAAGTGCAATGTTTGGCGGTACGTCTGTGTTTAGACTGTTGCTAGGCAGCCTAACTTCCCTTCTGGTTACACTCGTTGACTTCTTGCTTATCCACAAAATATTTTATTTGTACGCCCCCTGGCGTTTCGGAGCATATTGAGAAACAATGCATTGAGCATAAACGCCTCTGTGCATGCTCGTAGCACGCGCCATCTACGGAGGGCCACGCCAGGGGTGTCCCCAGTGAGTATAAACAAAGCTTTATTCCTCTGTGCCATAGTTGTCCAAAAACTATTAAAAGCAAATCAATGAGCCACACTGTTGCACCGGGCGACGTGCTCCTTCATTATCATGAATACACACACTATTTTGAGTTGATCCCATGTACACCGTCCTACTGGTGGAAATACTCTCTATTAGTGCACCAAATCTGCAGCTGAAAATAATCCCAAATGATTACTGTTTGCTACAAAGCTTGATTTAGAAAGTTATCTAGCCTTTTTGAAAACATAAACTACATATCTGTGAGTCATTTATCAGTGCTACATAGTACATGTACTCAAGTATTGTACTTAAGTACAATTTTGAGGCTTTACTTGAGTATTTCCATTTTCTGTTACTTCATTCTTCTACTCCACTACTTTGCATTTTGACAGCTGTAGTTACAAGGTACTTTGCAGATTAAGATTATCAATACAGAAATTACCTAATAAATGATGATACAAACAATCCGACAGCTGCTATATACTGGTATATACTGGTGATGATACGTATCGTATCTAGTATTTCTACACTTTAGTATTGCTACTTTTACTTAAGTAAATTATTTGAGTACTTCTTTTTTTTGAAATGTTTTGAGAGACAGACAGTTGTAATGTTGGTTTAGGTCTTTTCATGGGATTTATTGACAACAACAATATAGCAAAAAGCCAGACTTCTCTGTAATCACCATCTCTCTATATGTTTAGGTTCTTCCTTAAAGGAGGAGACAGCTGCCTTATTGAGATGGCAAAATGCTAAAGAGCAGCGAACCACCAGCATACACCGAGACAAGCCGTCTTTCAGTCTCTTCCTGTCTGATAGCCAATGACAGCTGAGCCGAGACAGACAGAGCAGGACAGGAGGCAGATGCTGTCGATTTAGAGAGATTACTCTCCTGCTCTCAACCCATTCTTCTTCTCTGCCTTTTAGTCTCTGTTCACTCTGCTCTTCAGCTTTTTTTTAAGTTTCTCTTGAGTCGCAATTATCCCGAAATGATAAAGAAAACTGAGGATGATACTAAATCTAATCACATGTGCATTGCAACCACATGCCTCTCTGTGTTTCTTCTTTTATTCCATCTCACCGGTGCTCTTTTGTTGAAGGAGGCTGTGGCTATTCTTTGCTACAATAACATGGTCCTTATTAATAGACTCAATAGGTTCAAATTACCTCCATGATAAAAGCCATGCGTCTGAGACGGATGAGAGGATTTTAAAGACTCTAACAGAAGCCCTAGGGTCTCTCTCTGTCTCCCTCTCACTCACATTCAAACGTCTTGACGTACTCAGAGTCGTCTAACGAAGACCTCAGACCAAAGGCCTTTGTCTCACTAAGTGGAGACTAGGTCACCCACGGCAACACGTGGACCAACCAGCACAGGTTGCAAGCAGACCCGCCTCCCCCTCCTCCCGTCTCCTGGGAAACTGTCACACTTTACATCCTATTTCCAGGAATTACTGGGTCAGTTCAGACTTGGCAAATGTTTTGGGGAAGCCAACAATTCATCAGAAGGAGTACTGACTTTTTACATCATCTGTAGTGGGCACACTGACAGCTAATATGTTACCATGGACTATGGCAATGTTGTGAACCTAAGACCAAAGTGATTTATTTAAATATTGATTTGGGCCAAAATTAAATTTATCTTCCAAAGTTTTTGCAGAAAAGCTGTCAAACTTTTGGGGAAAAAAGAAATGAAATCCAAAAGTGAACACCTGTATTCTACAAGGGACTGACTTCTCAAACATTACAGTCTGCAACAGTATTTGTTTGCCGTATAAAACACACTTGAACTGCAACAAACACCTATGATTTAATATTGTTTTCTCGGTGTAACAGGGTGTGAGAAAAGGGATTTCTCACTTTGTTAGAAATGCTGTCTTCCAGCTCATTTTAGAGCTTTGATATGAGTTATTTTAGTGACTCATTTTACCAACTCCTGCACAGAGAGACACGGAGCTTGTAGTTTTCATTGAACAGAAAGCTGGAATAAGGCACCTACTGTTGATCAAAGCTAAGCGAGGCACCCTGGTAATGATGTATGACTGAAAGGGAGAAGGGGAAGGTGCACATTCATGTCTGAAAGCAGCCACAGACAAGTTTTGGGTTTAAACCTAAAAGTCCCGTGTCTTCCAGCGATGTTATGGCTATTTTACCGATAAAGGTTGTTCAAATGTTCAGTTAAAAGACGTCTTGTTCATGAGGCTTGATTAAGATGCAGTGATGTCCTGCAAAATGTTTTTGTGAGTAACGTGCATGACTTTCTTTGAATCTATTTCCTGTCACTATAAACTATAAACCATCCAGCAGAGCACATCAACAAAGTGAAAAAGTGAAGCGAGTGTAAGCAGCTCCACGGGGGGTCACCTGATATGCAAACTAGTTAGGAGGAAATTTCTAAGACTGTTATGTTTTATATAAAAAAGTTTTTTAAGACTGCATTTATTTATTTTTTAAATACATAATTATATATACACTCGGTAACACCTCATTTGACAGGTTTCATTAGGTGATAATTAGCAAGTAACCTTTTTGAAATTTCTTTGGAATTACTGCCAAACTAGCCCAATATTTACCTCACAATGTATCGAAAATTACATTATTATAAACATTATTTAATAATACATTCATCGGAGGTGGAAAACCAAAACAGACACTTCTGATCAGGCACAAATCTCATCATTGTGTGAATTATTGTCTACACAAATGTAACCTGGTAGCTGTTTTTTAAGAAATTTCAAATAAGTTATTTGCTAATTATCATCTATTTATCAGCAGACATGGAAATAAAGCATATCAATTAACTTTGTATTCTTTTCCTGGAATTGTTATAAATATATTAACAGGTTTTGGGAAATAGCGGCACATAATTATTAAATAATGTTTATAATAAAGTAATTTTCGCTAAATTTTGAGGTAAATATTGGTGTAATTTGGCAGTAATTCCAAAGAAATGTCAAATAGGTTGTGGACCAGTAAAATGAAATGTTACCATGCACTCAATTTGTCACTCCATCCATATCCACATACAGTAGAGTATATTCTCAGAATAAAATGCCCTACCTAGACGACATGATTTCTCTCTAAATGTTGGGGTCGTGAAAATTTGGGGAATTAAAAATGGGGTTGAAAAGATATACCTTGTGCCAGTTCCCACCAGATTCAAACTGAGCAAGCAGGAAACATGGAAGACAATAAAATTGCACACACACACACAACTTGCAGATTCAGCAGAAACACTGGGTCACACTGTGTGACACATTGGACAAGTGTGAAAGACTCAGCTATCTCCACACACACACACAAAAACACACACACACAGTGAGTCTACAGCACAGTGTGAAACACCATGCTACAGTCCTGCCAGGTTATTTAACAACTGCATGGTTACCTGTGGTTTCTGCCAAACTGTCCATTACAAACATACAAGTACTGCCACCATATTATCTGCATCCCAAAAGCTTCATTATTTCAGAAATGGACTCGCAACTCGGCACACATAAGCTACAATATCCTGGCTTGACTTCCTCCTTGACAGTGAAAGGTCATCTTCTTGTAGCTGTCACAATAGATGAGGAGAAACTTTTTGTATGACAGAGAAACACAAGGAGCTCTGTGACCGGTCCCATCACTGTATAATAGGAGAGATGCCTGGTGAGCCACAGCTGTGGACTCCGGATCTTGAAGTGAAGCCCGAGGAATCACATGACACTGCTGCAACGGGCATGTTGAACATTAGGGTACAAGTTTGGCTCAAAACAATGGGAAATAATGATAAGGACAAAGACAATAGGACATTGTCTCAGGCTTTTTAAATGACTCCTGAACAATTCTGCAGAAGTGACATCTCTGATTGTTTTCTGCCTGGTTAAAATGAGCTCACTCTTAGTTTAGCTATGATGCAGATGCAGAGAGGAATAAATCAATTAATATGCAATGCAAACTGTTTTGGAAAATTATATAAGAAATAGGGCTGCTACTAATGATTATTATAATGATTGTTTTCATTATCGATTGTTGATTTTTTTTATGTATTAATTAATCAATCATTTAGCTATAAAATATCAGACAATAGATGATAATATGTTCCCAGAGCCCAAGGGGACATCTTCAAAAGTCTTATTTTATCTGACCAACAAAACATCTACTGAAATCTCTCAAAAACAAAACTCGGTCAAAACCGAGTATATATTGCTTGGACAGTCAGTCTGTTCATTTGTGGCTAAATTGTTACACAAATAGTCAGTGGTCAAGTCTATAATGTTAAATCCAGCGCTACATG
The DNA here is from genome assembly GCA_916701655.1 of Sebastiscus albofasciatus. Classification (NCBI taxonomy): domain Eukaryota; kingdom Metazoa; phylum Chordata; class Actinopteri; order Perciformes; family Sebastidae; genus Sebastiscus; species Sebastiscus albofasciatus. The sequence continues at coordinate 50,900 of CAKAOI010026901.1, forward strand.
TACACCAGGTCCACTAGGGGACGCGCTGCTCAACTCAACTAGCCGTTCAAGTGGTGACGTACTCTATCATGGAATGCCCCTGCTTGGTCCCTGGTTTTGTGCTTTCCGTTTCAAACAGGAAACAACATGGCGGCCTGCTCGTAAAAACTTTCTGTTATTCCGTCTATACAATCCACAAAAATCTACTTCTGAAAACATTTTAAGTGAGAAATAGGCGACTGCTGAATCTCGTTTCATTTTATAACTAAATCGCCTAGTTTGACAGCTTGGTCAAAGTATCATGAGCCGGACGCGTCGCGCTGTTCCCCGCCTTTTCATTTTGAAAAAACGACACCCAATGAGGAAACTCCAACACTTGGCCGACCAATCATGTAACTTCATCACTCAGTCAGTCACTCAGTGACAGACTTTTGTGTTTGTACTGCTGGCCCTCTGCGGTCCAGCCAACAAAATGCTGAAGTAGGGCTGCAACTGCTGTAACAATTATTTTCATTATCGATTAATCTATGCCCATTATTTCCTTGATTAATAAATTAATCATTTGGCCTATAGGGAGTCAAAAAATTGTCAAAAAAACAAAACAATTTCCCAGAACCCAAGGTGAAGTCCTCAAATGTCTTGTTTTGTCCGACCAACAGTCCAAAACCCAAATATATTCAATTTACGATGCCAAAAAAACAGAGAAAATCAGTAAATCCTCACAGTCGAGGAGCTGAAACCAGAGAATATTTGACATTTTTGCTCATAAAATCACTGAAAACGATTATCAGAATAGTTGGCGATTAATTTCCCGATAATCTAATATTTTTTTTAGCACTGATGAAGGAGATTTAAAACGAGCAATTCTGTAATTTCTTTCCTACTAACTTATGTTAATGCTCATTCTTATCAAATCTCTAGTTGGTCTCTTCCTTCAAAAGCAAACAAATGAGAAGCATGACTGATCCATGCCAGAAATAACTGAATACATGATGTACTACGGAATGACCCTCCAGAGGAAAAATAGTGTTAGCATTGGATGCAGTTAAATATTTCACACCCAGATTCATTTCCCTGTTCGACTGTACAGGAACAGCATCCAGAATCTGTTATTGGAGCCAAAGAATTATGTCACCCTGGAGAGAACAATGTGCATGATGCAACCATGGCAACACCGTCACTGAGACTGGAGAAGGGACAGAACGGATGCTCCCACATGAATCTGTACTCGCAGAGATGAAAAAAAAAATCACATTAAACCGGCTAAACGAACAAAACGGATGAGATAAATTTATCCAGTGAGAGACCAGTTTGGAACAGCTTCATGCAGCCTGTGTGAACCTACAGTACAGTACGTGCCGTGACCAAGAGGATAATGTTTCTGTCTGTTCCTCCTCCCTCCCTTCTCCTCTGCTCTCCGCTTCTCTAAAATCCTGCAAAGGCTCCCTAACATGGATTTGGTGGTTTTAAGAAAATGCGGCAACATTGCATGACATTGTTAAGTGTGTAGTTTCACGGCGCACTGCTTCGACTCACACTCCATAATCCAAAATCTGACAAAAATGAAATCCCTGTAGGCTTGAAAAGTGGCTGTAAAATGTTTGTAGCTTTGGTCAGTTTGAACTCAAGTTACAAAGGATTTATGACAGAATAAAATAATACAGCGTCTTCTCTTGATACTTGAAAGTGGGCTGCCACTATTGATACTTTTCATATCAATTAATCTGCACATTTTATTATTTAATCAATTAATCGTTGAGTCAGAAAATAGTGAAAAATGTCCAAATATATTTTCTTTTGTCTAGCCACCAGTTTATGAACATATAAAACAGAAAAATGCAGAAAATTTTAATATTGGAAAAGCTGGAATTACATAATTTTTCTAATATTTTTGCTTAAGACATTTATCAAATTAGTTTCAGATTAATTTTCTGTGTTAATCAGCTAATTGTTGCAGCTCTATCCTGCAGCATATTCTTCTCCACTGTCCATCAATAAGCTCAGTATGTGCCAAACAATCAACATTCTGTGAAAATACCCTAAAAACATTGCTTCCGTGTTGAGCTCTCGAAGCTCCAAAGAGCAAAGATATGACTCCCAAAGACTCTTTTCTCTATAAAGTGTCTAAATAAAGATTCAGTTAATCCAAATAGACTCTTCATCCTCTTCTTCAGCATTGTCAGTGGCATCACCACAACTGACAACACCAACGTATCACAATCACAGCCACCACAATCATCATCACCCCCGATAAAACATCACAATTCATCCTCCTCATCATAACACACACACACACACACACACACACACTGCAGATGTACTGGTATCTCTGTCCCCCTTCCCTCACTGGGTCTCTTTCCCTTGGCCCATCACCATGACGATGGGAGCCGGTTCCATGGATACAGTCACTAGGCAACCAGCAGCATCAGCAGCAGCAGCAGCAGGAACAGCAGTGTCCTGTCAGAGCTATACGGTGGAGTAGCACAGAGAGCCGGAGCCAACCTTCCTCCTCTAGCTGTGTGCAAGTTTGCTCTTTGAAGAGGAAATGTTAATGCGTTTATCGTGTCTCGGATCTGAAGCCTCTTACACTCAACACTAGACGTTCTCACTGCAATTTAGGCTGATGTAAAAGGACTTAGTGCATGTAGTTAGACTAAAATGTGTACAGTATGTGTGGAAAAGAATATACATATCACCATCATTACTGTCTCAAATATGGACACTGCATCTCTTTCTTAATCTCACTATATGCTTTTACCTCTCATAAAAACTGCAACAACCAAAGACATAAAATACCCAACTGTATCTAACAATTACTTTCATTATTAATTGGCCTGCTGATTTTTTTTTTCGATTAATCGATAATTCGTTTGGTCTATAAAATGACATAAAATACTGAAAGATTACAGTAAGAATCACCTAAAGCCCAACGTGACATCTTCAAAATGTTTTATCCAACCAGCAGTCCAAAATCCAAAAATATTCAGTTTTATACCCCATAAATCCCTGAAAAAATGACTTTAACAATAATCAATAATCAAAATAGTTGCTGATTAATTTTATGTCGATTGACCGATTAATGGACTAGCTTCACTGCTTACTAAATACACAAATATTGCAGAGGTGGAAGAAGTACCTCAGCATAAGAGTACTCCATTACAAATAAAAGTCCTGCATTAAACTTTAACCGAAGTAAAAGTACAGAAGTGTTATCAGCAAAATGTAGTTATAGTATGAAGTAAAAGAAATTGATTTGCCAAATGCCTTTTTTTTATTCTTATTATTTTTTATTAGGAGCTTTTTATGCCTTTATTTATAGTGATACAGATAGTATTTGTGGGATGACATGCAGTAAAGGGCCGCAGGTCGGATTCGGACCCCGGGCCGCTGTGGTAAGGACTGAGCCTTGGTACATGTGGCGCCTGCTCTACCAGGTGAGCTACAGTGGTGCCCCCAAATGCCTTTATATATAGGATTTTATCTTTTATATTTATATTTAGGATCACTGATGCATTAAAAAAATGGAATATCATTTGAATAAGTATGTTATTATTAGTGTATAATCACCTGAAAATAAGAATCGTTATGTTTTCGTTAGAATGAGCTCTTCATGTCTAGATACTGTAGGGAGCGGGTCCTCTTCACGGAGTCCGCCATATTGCTCCGCCATGTTTTTTAGCTCAGAACGGACAAACCAAACTCTGTTAACTTTTCCTGCCCGGGTCGGAGTCGATAACGTTAATCGCTCCCGTTACTGCCGCTCTCTCTCTCTTGCTTCACCACTCACTTCCCATGTATACACTGTAAGCACACTACTTTTACAACACGTGGCTCTAGAGAGGGCAAATCGTGTTTATGCATCACTCACCTACACGCTTAGCACACAGGAAAAGTTGTAATCTGCAACCTCACCGCTAGATTCCGCCAGATTGTACACAGTGTTCCTTTAATGTGTAAGCAGCATTTTTGTTGTAGGTCCACGAGAACTACTGCAAACAATTTTGTAAAAAACAATTGACTCCTAAAAACCAATGCAGTGGAAATGTTTCAACCAGTTTTTAATTGAAACCAACTAATTTAAAATATGTTCAAGGATTGTGTCTGTCTCTTGAATCAAGAAAGAATAAAGCGCCATTGCTGCACTAGAATAATGAACAACTTTCCAAAATTTTATGAAACAAGTTGATTCGTGTTGAAGACCGGTTGAAATATATTCCTACAACACAAAAGAAAATAAACTTTAAGGACTCAATTTCAGACTAGAATGACTTCATAAGAGGGATATCTTAACCACAGATGTCATATAAATGTAATAGAGTAAAAAAAATCTAGCCGAGTAGACGTATAAAGTAACACACAATGGAAATACATAAACAAAGTACCTCAAAACTGTACAGAGCTTGAGTAAATGTACCTGATTAAATGCCACCAGAACACATTTCTACCAGGTCATTTTAAACTTTCTGCCACATCTATAAGCCAACAGAGGGCAGATTACTCCACATATCTGGAGAATTTACATATTCTATATTCTGTATACACACACACAGCTGCTGTGCTCCTTGACGCCAAAGAAAGACCAAAAATTGAAAATGGCCTGTTTGTAAAATGATACAAAATAAGGCTATTAGCAGTGACCACTGCTGAAAAGAAAATGTATTAATAGAACTCATCTCAGAGGCAACAGCAGACAGAGAAGCTTTGAAATATGTTGCATTGAAGATTGTAATTAAATATTCCCTTTGATTAGAAGAAGCCCTTCTTTGCATGTTGCTATAGTGCACTGGCTGCTAGTCAGAAAGACACTCAGTATGTGTGCTGTTTAATGATCAGACCGGACACAAAAGAAAAATTACAGCACATCACTACAAAAAATTATGATCCAGTCAATAAAACAGTTTAACCTTGTACAGGTGTGTAACAGCAGCAATAAAGCATTTAGGCCGTATGGTTAACAAGCCTTTTGTCATTACAAGTGTGACTGATATGGCGACATAATGGGTGAGATAGGCTAATAAGCTACAATACCTCTGGCTGCTGGATTTAACAGGTGTGTGTGTATGATTATGTCTTATATGAAAGCATGAAGCTATCATAGCAGAATGGCTGTGGGCTACATGTCAAAACAGGAGGGTATATGACACTGCATCATATATCATCCTCTCTCTCACACGCATCTCTCTCTCTCTCTCTCTCTCTCTCTCTCTCCCTGCAGTCATGGCTGTTTCATTAGCTCATCACAGAGCTTTTAAAGGCCCATGCATGAGGGTTCTATGAAAGGATAAAGGAATCATTTTTATAGAAATAAAAGTAGGGAAAAATATCAAAATGATCACACACAGTACACTGTGTTAGATGTTGTTGCAAATATTAAATAATGTCATTATTTGTCGCATGATACTAGCCTATAATTAAACATTTATGGTCATGACAGCAGTACATGGGAAAATCACATGCATTAACCTTAGAATAAAATGTATAAGATGCACATGACAGCACATCTATATACAAAAAATGCATTTGTGCAATAAGGTCACGAGTCCTTCTATATATCGATATTGATGAGATTATTCCTTATCATTAACACACACTGAGTGACAAATACTGCAGCAGGTATGATGTGTCGATGCCTTACGTTGTAGAGTAGAGTAGTTATCCATCTGTCAGGCTGCTGGTGGCGGATCCGGTTTGTCTTATTTTAAATCACTGTGGTGTGACACCGCAGCAGCACCGGGTAGGATCAGACTACCGGGACGAACCGAGCCGGTGTGAAACCAGGACAGGTACCCGCGCTACCAGCCGCATCTTTTAGTAGTAGGACCTCGAGGAGGAGGAGGAGGTGATGAGCACAGGGGGATCATTCGGTATATAAGGTTTAAATCCAAGTTATACACACAGTCAGATCTCCGCGGTAGGTTTCGTTACAAGATGCTCAGCCTCCATGCATGTAAAAAAAAAAAAAAAAAGAAAGCAAAAAAAAAAGCCAAGATGCGGGCACACACCGGGAGAAAAGAGAAAAAGGTCAATGTGCGGTTATGAGAATCACACCGGAGGAACGGATCCGTGACCGAGAGGAGCGGTTCTTCTTCTTCTTCTTCTTCTTCTTCTCCTCCGTTACCGTGAACCCGCTGCAGGGAAAACACACTGAGCAGCGTCTCCTCCCATCTATCCCCCCGTAGAGAGAGAGAAAGGAGAGAGAGAGAGAGAGAGCGAGAGAGAGGGAGAGAGGGGGAGGGAGAGGTGAGA
>CAKAOI010026902.1:0-7500 GCA_916701655.1 Sebastiscus albofasciatus
ATATATATATATATATATATATATATATATATATATATATATGTAAGGGATAATGTACAGTGAGTTGCAATTGTGCAACTCTTTTTCATAATCCAAACACAGATGGTAACCAGAAATGACACATCTTATTGCTCAATTAGTATAATGTGTATAGCAAAATTTTAAAATGTATTATGTAAGGGATAATGCAGCATCGTCCTGAAGGGGATTCTTTCACAACAATGACCCGCTAGCTGTACATTATCCCGCTTATTACACAGCTACTTACTGAAGAAATCAATATTTTGACACAAAAACGGTCCTCCAGAGTCCAACATCAGAGCTGCGCCCATAGCAACGGTCTGTTATACATAGCAACGGTCTGTTATACATAGCAACGGTCTGTTATACATAGCAACGGTCTGCTATAGAGAAATTACAATGATTACTGATTGACCAATCAGAATCGAGTATTCAACACAGCCATGTAATATATATCTATATATCTATATATATATAGATATATAGATATATCTATGTATATCACCAGCACACTTCAAGGAACTGTACTGGTGCCGTTTCTCTTCAGACTTGTGCTTTAACTCGGGTTCCTGCTACCTCCAAAAGTTTTCTGACAGCTCACATTGTTGGACGTATCAACAAGGACAACGAGGATGAGACAGAGGACTGACAGAGAGCTTCATCACATGGTGCAACAACAACCAAAGATCTGGTGGTGAACTACCAGAGAAACAGGAGAACCTCTGTCCTGCTTACCATCCAGGGAGAGGAAGTGGAGAGGTTGGGGACTCAAACAGGTACTTTGGGGTCCAAATCAATAAATAGCTGGACTGGTCTCACAACACTGACGTCCTCTTCAGGAAGGGACAGAGCAGAGAGTTCTTGTTGAGGAGACTCAGATCCTTCAGTGTGTGTCAGTGCAGATCTCATCAGATCTAGCAGTCTGTAGTATCCAGGCCCTGTTCGCCAGCTGTGCTGGCTGGTAACATCACAGCTGGAGAGACCAGCTGATGAGACCAACTGTTCAGGAAGGACAGCTCTGTGGTCAAACTGGAAGTGGACAGTCTGGAGGCGTTGGTAGAGAGGAGGATGAAGGACAGCTCTGTGGTCAAACTGGATGTGGACAGTCTGGAGGCGGTGGTAGAGAGGAGGATGAAGGACAAGATGAAAGCCATCCTAGATAACCCCTCTGACCATCTCCAGGACCAGCTGGACTCATCATTCAGCCTCCACATCATCACACCATCACACCCAGCTGCAAAACTCAGCGCTTCAGGCTCCTTTATACCCACTGTACACAGACACACAGACACACACACACACACACACACACACATGCCCATCCCAGTGTCCCAGTGAAGGTCTTCAGGTGGAGGTAATAGTCTGTGTGTGTCTAGTTGTGTTGGAACTATGCGGGTGGGTTTTTATATCGAAGGGACTCAGAGCTGTGTTCACCAGTGTGTGTGTGTGTGTGTGTGTGTGTGTGTGAAGAACTTAATAGTCGTGGTGTGCTGGGATAGCTCCCTGCCCTGGGCATGTGTTTGACAAGAGCTCACTGTGTAAATCCATTAATTACCACCATTCACACCAGTTCTGCAGTCACTGCTGCTGCTGCTGAAGCTACAAGACTGGGAGTGCTGGAAGCAGTGCTAGGACTAGTGTGTAAGGGGGGGCGGGGGGGGTGTACTGGCACAGGTTTGGTTGGTGAGCAGGGTTATAAGGGATTAAAAGGACAGCATCTGGGCAGACAGCCCCTCAACAGCCCAGATGAGGCCTCAATGCTGCGAGTTGCCTTGTAAATCACTTTCTGTCTCTTTGTCCTCTGATTGTTCATTCCGTTTCTGACACACACACACATACACACACACACACACACACGCACACACACACACTTTAGTCATTTATTTGATTGCGATTAGACTCCTCAGAGGAAGAGCCTCAGCGGCAGACAGATTCATTTCACCAAATGTGCCCTTATTGTTCTGGGCCACACTGAAGCAGAGCAATGTGTGTGTGTGTGTGGGGGGAGTTGGGGGCGGGGGGGAGTGGGGGGTGAAAGGGTACAAGGCATGTCACCCTGGACCACATCACCGTTTCACACACTTGACTGACTTCTGATGAAGGCAGGTCCCTGGAGAGCTCACAGACATGCACTCATACAGGCACTCATTGCATGTGCACACTGGCTATAAAGGTTTGTGTATTTGTGCCGAACCGAGTGTCGGTCCGGGGGTCACGGTCCTGGCGGTCAAGGTCCGGGGGTCACGGTCCGGGGGTCATGGTCCTGTCCACGCTGCCGCACGCAGAATACACAGTATTTAGATTGATTCATGTAATGTGCATGCAGAACCAAAGTTCATGCGCCAGTTCAGCCCATAAACTTTTAACCGTACCCCGTTAGCAACATTTGCTGTGGTTAGCATAACAAATTTGCTGTGGTTAGCATAACAAACTAATTGCCGTGCAATAACTAAAATAAATAACTAATGCACTAAACTAAAACACAAGTTTTATTTTGTACTATGTATTTTGGTATGTTCACAACATAAGTGATGCTTTTCAGTTTCATTGGGATCTGTTGCCTTTTGTTTGTTCAGTGTTGGTGCAGTGTCTTACAGGAGGTTTGAATGTTATAATGCGACCTCAGTCCCCAGAAAGAGGAGCTTGTCTGTCTTGGACACTTGCACTACTGTCTGCTCAAAATAAATGAATAGAAACAGATCCTCATGCATTCATTTTTTTCTGCTGTACCAGGCTCACACTGAACCATGACTCTTAAACCGGGGTATGAACCCAACTGTGACTTCTGTGCACTGTCACACCCCTAGTGCGCATACACACACACACACACATACACACACATAAACACACATACTGTCACAATCCTGAATTTACACTGAACACAAACACCAACAAATGAGACTTATCGCAGAAACGTAGGCATACTGATACAATATCTTTACATTTGTCAGTGTGGAGTTTCTCAGAGTTTCTGTGAATTCAGAGTAGTCTATCCATTTCTGTTGGGATTGGGTGGGCTGGCACCAGTCTTGTTAGAGGTGGCGTGCACCCTCAACAACTGTCAACAGACAGTTTTTTACAAAAACTGGAGCGTCCAAAATACCCTCACACTGCTTCTCAGATTGGTCTGTTCTTGCTGAAGAACACGTACAGTATATTTTATGTCAAACAAGCAGATTAGTGATGGGATTTTCAAAGTGTTGTATTCATCAATTTGACAGTTATATACACTTCAGTTATCGTTGTTCCCTTTACCTCCTAAATTCTGCTGGACGCTCTGGTGGATCCATCCTTACAAACTCTAGAGCAGGGCTGCAGTAGTAGTAGCTACAGAATATGTCGATATTTTAAGGCTATATTTCAATATACAATATATATCTCGATATTTTCATATTTTCTCTAAAATAACATAACTGTTTGATTTAACCTTTTGATGCATATGATCATCATACCAGCGTGATTATTCTAGTGAACTGACCTGAACACTCTGAGGTGGATGTATTGGGATCAAGTTGACTAATTATTCACACAATTGAAATTAAATTTTTCCCTGAAATACAGTTTGCAGAGGATAGTTTCTTAAAAAATGATCATTAATTTTAACAATTATTTAATATTTATTAATTTTGCATGGTATCGCACAGAGTTTCCCACTTTTCAGTGGCGGTCTCCCCGAGCGGTGAGACGCCAAGTGTATGGATATGACGAATACAATAAAGAATATGGTCTGTAATAAATATATAACATTCATAAAAATGAACATATGCTCAAAATATTGCAAGGAAATGACTGAGTGAGTGAGCAGCAAACACAGAGCAAATTATAAAGAAATAGATCATAGATCATATAATACTCATTATATTGTTTTCTTGCCTGACTAGATAATAGAAGTGTGTTCCCCAAAACATTGATCTAATCCTGTAGGAACACTGACTATACCACACGTCTCTCTCTGTAACACCTTTTATTGGCTCCAGCATGAACCACTAAAGCAATATGTGGCTGTCAGACAACATAGCACACACAGACAATCTACTGTCAGTATGCTACCTGTGCTGTACAACATGATTAATGACAGCATTAAGCACATTAATTACTTCCCTGATTAGAAAATGAGCTGGTTTTATTACCACAAGCTTCCCCACCAACATTTACAGCACTTTCTCTCTTTTCTCAGCTCCGAATGACCAGCTCCCTGAAGATGATGCACAGAGAGTGTGAGCGTGTGTACGTGTGTGTATGAGTGGGTGTGTGCGTGTGTGCGTGTGGGTGTGTGGGTGTGTGCGTGTGTGCGTGTGTGTGGGTGTGTGCGTGTGGGCGTGTGGGTGTGTGCGTGTGAGCGTGTGTATGTGTGTGTATGAGTGGGTGTGTGCGTGTGTGCGTGTGTGTGGGTGTGTGCGTGAGTTTGCTGTGCTTAGCATGTTTATTCAGTTAATTATTTAGTGTTGATTAAGTTGGAATCCTTGGCCGGTAAGGCAGAACAGAAGCATCTGCTGCAAAGACAAAGAAAGAGCAGTGAGAGGGGAGGGAAACTCTGTCTCTCCCCTCCCTTTGCTTTCATGCATACTCACATGCACACACACACACACACACACACACACACACACACAGGGCAGCATCCTGAACCGTTTAATTACAAAAGAGGACAACAGGGAGGACAGGAGTTAGAGGAGGAAAAAACGACGAAGCAGAAGACACAGATAAATCTTTTAACATCTCGATTAATGAAGTACAAAGGGAGGCAGGAGGGAAGAAGTGGCCCAAAACGACATCGACATCTGGCCTCGGCCTGCATTAAAAGCCTATTTTGCTGTTTTAACACCCATAAAATAGGCGCTGAAACGGGCCGTAAGTGGCATCAACCCCACTTTACACATCCCCACTGTGTACTTCTTCTCTTTTTCTACCCCCAACAGACAACTCACTGTGTGCATTTGTACTCTAATAACAACAACACAGACAATAAATACTTTATGGTGTTCGGGTCACCGGAGAGATCCTCCTATCTAACATCGCTTCACTGCTTTCACTGCAGCAAAGATGCATATGATTTGTTAAATTTAAAAATATGATAAATCTAAACAGAAAACAGAACAAAAAAATCTGAATCATTAATAAATTGAATTAATGGTCCAGTGTGTGTAGGATCTGGCGGTATCTAGCAGTGAGGTGAGAACTGGTTCTGTCAAAAAACCCTGTTGGTGCCACAACTTCCACTCCTCATACACAATTAATACATCAAAACGTAAATATTTTTGTCTTCTTTCAGATAATGTGCCCATTTAAGCAATAGGTCTTGCAGTTTGGGAATTATCTGTTATAAAGCACCAAGAGATCCCCCCTTCTCTCTCTCATCCGCTGCCATGTTAATTCATCTCTGAAAGTTTTGGGCAAAAACTCAAATGTGGAGACTTTTTAAACTGCCAGTTCTCAGTCATTTTTAACTTTATCCAGTCTGAAACCGTGAGAAAACATCAATGGCCCTCTCTAGAGCCATCTGGAGCAGAGCCAGTGTGTAGAGTGTGTTTGTACATGGGAAGTGAGTGGCGAAGCAAGAGAGAGAGAGCAACGACGGCAGCAAGTAACGTTATCGACTCCGGCCCGAGCAGGAAACGTTAACAGAGTTTGGTTTGTCCGTTCTGGGCTACTGTAGAAACATGGAGTCCGTGAAGAGGACCGGCTCCCTATGTAGATATAAACGGCTCATTCTAACGTAACAGAAACACAATGATTCTTATCATCAGGTGATTATACACTAAAGAAAACATACTTATTAATATCATATTCCGTTTCTGCCAATAGATCCCCCTAAGTGTTACATGCTGGTCCTTTAAAAGGCGTTTGAAAAATCTGCTTTAAAACCCAGTAAAAAATCTTAATAACTCAAAACAGTTTAAGCATATTGGAACGTTCATTAAAGGATTACTATACTTTCTTCTATACTCTTTCATTTCCCTTTGCTTGAAGGATTTTTCTTACTGCCAAGTAATCCATAACTTTCCACATTGCACCTCTCTGATCTGGTGGCAGGTCACCCACATGATGTTTTACAGAGTTTCACTGTCTTAGGGCAGTACAAAGCTGTTGTTTATTTTCTCTGCAAACTTCTCTTTAAACAAAGAATGGTTTTGAATGTTATACTACTGGCATTTGAGTTTGTTTAGTGAAAATACAAATCTGGTGTGAGTTTTTTGATGAGAGCTTGGGCACTGACCAGACACAGTACAGGGTGCTGTTTTCTGTCCTTCTAGTGACACATGAGTAGGGATGTCACGATACCAGAAACCTAGTAGTCGATACCAATACCAGTGAATTTCCACGATTCTCGATACCAATTCGATACCACGGTAAAAAACACAACAACAACAACAATAAATCCCCTGTAATTCAACACGCACTCTTTTATTAAAAACATTTGAACATTACAAAAAACAGAGGCATGTAGCCTTTAAGTAAGAAATAAAAAGAATTGACCCATTTTGTTCATTTTGGCGTATCAGTGACATGTTATCAACCGATAGTCAGACGACGGACACTACATACTGACCGCCGCGATAGAGCCGTCACAGCCGGTGTGCACGGAGCAGCAGCGCCAGGTAGACCCCCGCAGTGGAGCCCCACAGCAAAAGCTCTACCGGAGAGGCCAGACACACCGCCACCCGACAGTAAAGATCAGAGTCAGCGCTCTGCACATGTTGACCGTCATCTTTCTTGAAAAATGTCCGGTGTAATCAGTGACACCGGTGTTGTCACAAGTTTATTAACCAGTGGGAACATTTTCCTCACCGTCACATCCCTATCAACGACCATTACAGGCATCGTACGGTACCTTCAGTACTGTAGAAAAAGAGTACCGTCACTTTTTTTAAATTTTGGCATCGACTTGGTACCGCAGTATCGGTTCTCATGACATCCCTACACATGAGTCATAAAAAGTGACCCACATGTCTGTCGGTAGACCATCATGCATGCAGGGGTGGACTCATGGGTGGAGTTCAGCAAAAGAAGACAAAAGATCCCTCTTAAAGGGCCCATAGACCTTCAGTAACTGTTCATCCCGATAAAAGTAAAAAGAAAGAAATGAGGTAGATGAACTATTGGTGCATCCACTGCACTGTGTGAAAGGTCACTGTGAGTATCGAAGAATGTTTTCACTGACTACTGGTGATTAATGTGCCGTGCATGTAAGACCCAGCTGGTGGTCCTGAGGTAAAGTACAACGCCAATTAGCATTGTAACAACAGAGATATAATCCACCAAATACAAATTTACAAACTTTTTTTTCCGAGTTTATTAATATTTCAAAGAATAACTCCCAATGTCCTGTACACTGTAACAAATTTCTCCGTAAAATAACAGTAAAATGCTGGCAGCAGGGACTCCAGTAATTTACTGTTATTTTACAGTGCAGCTACTGTAATTTATGTTGACAGTATATTACTGTATATTGGATTACAGAACATAACAGTTGGATAACTG
>CAKAOI010026903.1:0-29329 GCA_916701655.1 Sebastiscus albofasciatus
TATATATATACACATACATATATATATATATATATATATGCGTGTGTGTTTCTTTTAGTTTGCGATACAAAATATTTGCAAGCAACACTTGTTTACAAGATTAGAAGAGTTTGTTTATTGTAGAAAAAATATTCAGTTTTAAAGTTTTGGTTGCAGTTCACCGTTCGGATTTGAGGGGCATTTGTTGTTTAGTTCAGAAGGCAGAGAGTCTACTTTATAGGAAATGTTATCTCAGGAAAACGGTATTTCGGAAAATTTCCTGATGTTTTATTTGAGAAATAAAAATATTTCTCCCTCTTCTGTCACAAAAATCTGATTTCGACAACATTTTTGCAGTCAACAAGTCTGATAAGCGTATCCTCCTTTTCTTCAGTTTTTAAGTGTCATAAGGAGACATAAACATAACACCAGTCTTCCAAAAGATATTCTCTCATTTGAGGTTGTCCAACACACCACTGGAAAATCTCCCTCAAGGTGTTCATTTGGGTTTGCTATCTGGTGACTGTCAAGGCCATAACATACTGTATGATTCATTTAATTTGTCACCCGTCTGGATTTTATACACACAGAGACAACCGACTATAAACCATCAACCAAACATTTATTCAGCACGAAAACAAAATTATAACATTATCTTTAAATGAATGTCAATAAAAAAAGAAGATCCATAACATCAACAACAGCTGATATCCAATGCATGAACAGCCCCCTACATTAGGGTGAAACTGAGGACAAATCCCGTCAGCACGTTCATAAATTGTGATCCCGAATGTGACTTTTTGCTTTATAGTCCCCATCTTCACCTTCATCCCTCCATTTCTTGGTCTGATCTCTTCATCCATCCATCTCTCGCCTCTTTCTCTCCACCGCTTTCTCTCTCACAGAACAGGTCTGGGCTGCTGGGTGAGCAGAAGGCCGAAGCGTTTCTTCACCGTCACCCGGTGTCGGGAGAACTTGTCGTCTGGGGAGAAGCGAGCCGGGTGGGCCGAGCTGGTGGGCTGCCCATTGGGACAAATCTTCTGTTGGTGACGAAGAAGGAATAATGTGAATAAAATAAATGCAACAAAAGATCAACAACATCTAACTGGATAACCGCTTTGTGGTGTTTATTTAAGAAACTAAATGTGTATAACAATTCATTTAAAAAAAAAAAAAAAAAAGCAATGAATTAATGTTTCAGTGTATGTACTATTTGTATATTGTAGGGCTGCAACTAACAATTATTTTCATTAACATGTAATTAGGGCTGGGCAATATGAAGATTTATATCATCAAAACAATATAATAATCATATCTATATACTTTTTTTTCTATTGTAATATAGGATAGTCCTATATTTATTTATTTTTTCTCTAGAATTTGACTTAAAACTGTTGTGATCATTTTGCACTTAAGTTCTTAAAATGAAAAAATACTTTCGAGTATTTAATTCACACAGGAGTATGCAAAAATAGGCTTCACAATGTGGTTATTTCATATAGACTATTTATTTATTGAATTACCAGAAAACATGTTGTACTGTGATATATATCGTTATCGAGATATGAACTAACCTATGTCGTAATAGAAGATTTTGGCTATATCGCCCAGTCCTAATTGTAATATGTCAATCATTTTCTTGATCTTAACTGATTATCAAGTCTTGAAAACAGAAAATAGTGACATATGCTCGTTACAAATTCCCAAATGAACCCTTCAAGTTGCTTGTTTCACAGATATTTGATCTAAAAACAATATGAAACGAAGAAAAAAAAAACAGCTGAAAATGTTTTGAATTGAAATACATGTTTACAAAGAGGAGGATAAATTAGAAATATCAGTATATTGCCAGGCCATTAATAGCTTTATATCATGGCAATGAAAATAGGCCTATAATAAGTTTCACAGATTCTAAGAATTGCATGCATTTCTGTGAAAACTAACTTGGATTCGAACAAGTTGTTGTGGGTATATTTTTGTATATGCAAACACACACAATTATTAAAATTGGATTAAGTACATCATTAAAATAACTTCCAGTTGCAGCCCATAGATATCTGACTGTCTGGGGTTATTTTATCTAGTACTTTTTGCCATCTTTTCGTTACCATTTATCATCTGAAATAGATTTGATGATTTATTTATTTTGTCTTATCTTTTATTTCATTTGTTTTCTTTGTTAGCTATGTGAAATAAATGAAAGGTCATGTCTCTCTATCTTTGAAATTCTGACTAAACATTTCATTGTTTAATTTAATTATTAATATTGTTAGTCTGTCTGTATGTGTATATATGTTTATATGTAAAATTCAATAAAAATATTGTTTAATGAAATAGATTTAATGGAAGGTGCATGTCACTTGTGATGAGATTTAAACTGTTAATAACGTTTTTTTATTTACTTCATTTTGCTTCAGCTTTGTTACCCCCCTCAAAAAACAATTACAAGATGCTAATTTCAAAATAACGTGTATCAACGTTGATTTAGACCATAAAGAGTACATTATATACATTCAAATAAACAACAGTATATTGAGAGTAACATGAAACTACTTTAATGATTAAATAAAATAGATTTAAACAGAAACAATCTTAGATATAATGTAAACATTGTAATGTAAACACAACATTAAGGTTACCTTCAGAGTGTAGACTCTGTCCCCGCTCTCATTGACGTAAAACTGCAGGAACATCTCGAAGATAAGATGTCAAAGATGTTGTTTTATATCAAAAAAGTCTCTTAACACGTTTTCTCTCCCGAAATCCACGTGTGGAACAGTTTCTCCTCGCAGGGCGGATATCCGGGTTAACATTCAGGGCGCTTTGCATTCTGGGAAATGGTGTTTCATAATATAACACTTTGAGTAGTTCCAAAAGGAACATGTATGGAGGACAGAACCTGCCTAAATAAATGAATGAATAACTAACTTGATAAACAAATGAATATGTCATTAAATGGAACAAAAA
This sequence comes from Sebastiscus albofasciatus, assembly GCA_916701655.1. Lineage (NCBI taxonomy): Eukaryota > Metazoa > Chordata > Actinopteri > Perciformes > Sebastidae > Sebastiscus > Sebastiscus albofasciatus. The sequence goes on from CAKAOI010026903.1 coordinate 2,947, forward strand.
TAATATTCAAAATAAATATAGACATTAATTAATTGATAAAATGTGACATAAATTGACATTTCACTTAATTATCACCTGATAAAAACACACATGTTCAGTGAAGTGCCTTTTTTGCTTCATCAAGTAACTAAAAAATAAGCTGACAGAAGAAATTTACATTTCTGTTTTAAGTTGCTTTTTTTATTTATTAATCTTTGTATTAATTCCCTTTATGTATTTACTCGTTTAATTTTCCCCTTTATTAATTTATGTATTTATTTATGTGAAGTCCCCTCATTTGCAAAATAAAGCAGGCATGCATAAAGGAATGTATTAAGAAACGAATACACAAATAAATAAGTTTGGGGAATTAAATAAGGGGTGAAATGCAAAGGGAAAATCGTGCATAAATAAATAAATACATACACTTAAAAATAAATAGAAAATAATAAAAAATAAATGCAAAAATAAATTTAAAAATTAATAAGAATAAATACGTAATTAATATAATGGAAAATTAAACAGAAGAGTAAATAAATAAGGGAATTAACACAAAGATAATGAAGAAATTAAAACAGAAATATCAATTTGTCACATTTTATCATTTAATTAATAGCTACATTTATTTTTTATTATTTTTTTCTACATTTAATGGCATATTTATTTATTGAGTCATTTAATTATTTATTCATTTATTTTTTATAGTTGCTGGTCTACCGCTGCATTGATCGGTTAGTTTAGTTTTTGTTATTGTGTGCCTTTCAGATCGAAACTAACGTGGCATCCACAGCAGTACATTGCTTAGCATCCGTGACGTTACTCCTGTCTGCTTCTCCAAACAGGAAACATGCCAACCGCCATTTAAGTTACTGTATGTGGCATTAATACACTGACAATGAGGGTGTATAGATACTGTACATGTAGCAGCAGCATCATGCAGAAACCTACGTCAGGTCACATGGAAAAAAGTTTTTAGAAGGGTTTGGGAAAATAGTATTTTGACGCTAAAACATACGTACTTTGATCAAAATTGTTCGGATTTGAATACATAAGGAACACCACTCGGAAGCTACAGAATGATATAAAAACCTCAAAAACACTGGACCCACCCTTTAAAATAGTTCATATTTTAATTAATTTACAGTTACATATAAACAATATTCACACAAAAATGTAAGAATTTAAATAAAATAAACTTTTTGATTTACAGAGTTTTTTTTTGCACATACCATTGTCCCTTTAAAAAAAAACATTCAACATATATGAGAGGGATATAAATAAGACATTTTATGGCTTTAAATGACAAAGGAACGGAATCTTTTAACAGCATCTTAGATCAAAATGTGAACGAGTCTTTTGGGTTATCAAACAAAAATGTACACTGATAAACATGAACACAACTTCCTCAAATATACAATGACACACGCACACACCTCAGAGAGCCACTGTAGTTATACTTTAAGTCATTCTTTGGTTTATGGAATTTTGGCATAGTTGATTGTACAGTAATATAGTTTTAAAAATACATCCATACACACACACACACACACACACTCAGTGACCAAACTTAAAAAATACAATCCTTTGTCGACGATTATTCTGACTCAATACGTCCCGTTGCTGTACTCAAGGATGCTTATTCAAACTTTTTGTTGAGGTGGAAGGATCCGTTGCCGTTGTGCATGTTTCCGTTGTTGTTCACAGCCCTCCCATTGGTCAGCTGGGAGCCGGGCTGCATGTACTCGTTCACCACTTTCTGATAGGTCGGGTGGGTCGTCAGCACTCGCAGCAGATTTTCTGTGGAAGACGAGGCGGATTGAAATGGGGATTTGAATGTTTTTTGACACTAAATTATCACCTGATGAAACACGCATGTTCAGTGAAGTGCCTTTTTTTGCTTCAAGTAACTAAAAAATAAGCTGACAGAAGAAGAGAAATCAGGAGAAACAGAGGAGATGAAAAAGGGTATTTAGCAGAAAAAAAACTAAATCTTACATACAAGGTTCTGGCATTTGAGTTGCCTGTTATTCTACTATTATGCTACCAAACTCATTGCTTAGAGATATTCACCTTCAGTAAGCTGGCCTTGACTGGAGGCCTGAGTGTAAAGCTCAGCAGTGTGGCGCTGAGCAAAGCCCAGCAGTGCCCCCATGAGGTCTGACAGCTCCTCTGCACTCAGACTGCCTCTGCCCTCTCTGTCAAACAGCTGGAAAACAAAAGACACACACATTAGATTAAAAATATTCTTAATCTCGAGTCAGAAACAATTCAAATACTGTAAATAAAACAATAGGACTTACAGTAAAAGCAGTGTGAAGTAGAGACTTGAAGCTGACGAACCCTGACAGAGCGGCCACAGTGAAATAGATCTGCCTCAGGTCCACAATTTCATCCTGGAAAAAACACAGTCTATGGTTTATACTATTCTATATTATAATAGGAAGTACTATACTTTGTAGGCATTTCAAACTTCAAAACAAATGGTAGAATATCTGAGGTGATGCAGTGCTTTGTTCACTCTGACTGAACAGTGAACAATGTTTTGGATAATAGACATCTGTACATCTTATGCAGTTACTGGTAGTTGGCTTTGGTGACCTATAGTGCCATGTTAACTGGTAACATCCAACAACATGCACTCTCATAGTATTAAAACCATAAACCTCCAGAGCAGGGTTATTATAGTAAACTAAAACTGAATCTAAAAAAAAAATACAAAAGTTTACAAAAGTAAATTAAGTCCACTGAAGATGGGTGGGTGGTGACGGGCCAAAAAACAGATATATAAAAAAAAAATTCAACAATATTGTCTGGTTACAAACTAATACATTTGAAAAAGATAAAAATTAACGTAAATTAATCATAGTTTTAGTTTTTTAGCTATAATATATCACTACCGAACAAAAGGAGACAGCATCATTTTACCATTTCACCATAGAAATTGAACGGACCTGACATTCCTATGCCACAATTGCTTCATTAAGTAGCACAGAGACTTAACATTATGGCCATTCCCACAGTTCTCCAACCATGTATTTTGTATGTAGGCCTACATGTACAGACATACTTCTGAGATATTACAGCTGGCTCAAACAAAAACTGAATATAAAAAAACTAAACCTTTCTGAAAAACTAAAACAAGCAAACACTCTGAAAACTAACTAAAACTAAACTAAGATCAATTTGAAAAATCAAAAGTAAAATAATATAAAAACAAATTCAAAATTCTAAACTATTATAACTTTGCTCCAGAGGACATCTAGTTCTTTGCTGAACCTTTTAGTTATCAACAAAAACATACATGTAAAACCAGTGAAAAATGCCCAAGAAGATAATCTTGTAAACACACACTAAAAAAATAAAATAAAAACTGCTTCTACCTTGGAGTAGAGGCCACAGATGTTGACGGCTGTCTCTCTATCCATCAGCCCGAGGATGGAGGCGAGCTCCTCTGCGTTGGCCTTTGACCCCTGAGCTCCTGACTGACACCTGTCAATCATTCTGTCCAGTGCTGCTTCCACTTCCTGCGCTCCCAGACTGAGAGAGAGAGAGAGAGAGAGAAAGACAAAGGTGGTGAGAACAAAGGAATAAGAAAATAAAAAGAAGTTGTCACAGGAGTCAAACATGAGCACGGATCTTCTCTCACCCGCTTCCATGCAACTGCGAGAGTGTTTCCTTGGCAGGCGACTCCACTGGGAGAGAGAGACCAGCCAGCTTCGTGACGGGAACTCCGCCCTCCATCACATAATCTGTAGCTGGGATTCCGAGAGCCCTGGAGGGACATCAGACATTAGATGTAGTCTCTGCTGTATGCTGGTTAGACAAACAGCCCAGCTACGTTGGCAGGAATTTCTTCTATGGCTGGGCAATACCTTTTATCATGATATTGGTCATTTCATATCTAGATAATATATATCACGATATAACATGTTTTATGGTAATTCAATAAATAAATAAATAGTCTATATGAAATAACTAGAGATGTTCCAATACCATTTTTTCCTTCCCGATACCGATTCCGATACCTGAACTTGCGTTTTCGCCTGATACTGAGTACCGATACGAGTACACATACATACAATAATATATATATATATATTGCCAAATGGCTGACTACCGTTACACTCTCCACTAGCACTGCACTGTTGTCATGGGACAAACCACCTGCAATCAGTTCTTCTTCGCTGCTCTAAAACAGTAGTTGCCAGTGTGGGACTAATAAAGAATCATCTTCTCTCATCTTAATTATTACATAAGTCGTCCTGTGGAATCACCAAGTGCCCAAATTCAATCACTATTGCATATTTGGTTATTTTGGAGGAAATTAAGCCAAATTGAAAGGTTTAATTTATACAAGCATAGATGTAGTTACGATAGAAAACTGCCTTAAAATAGAATTAGTGCTGTCACTGAACTGTACAAAATAATACAGTATGCACAGACTTAAACTGTGGTCACTATGACTGCTCTTCAGTGCTCCTACCAACTTACAGAGAGAAACAGCATGTGAGGATTTTTCATCCCACCTTGTTACCAAAGTACATTTAAAAAAAAAAAAAAGTGCCATCAGTAAAATAAATATGGCTCTTTATTATCATCTAGTGGCGACTGTGGGAAACTACAACAACAACCTAAAAATAGTTTATAGTAATATTAGACAAACAGCCAATACATTTTGAACAGATAAAAAATGTGCGATTAATCGTGCTTAACTATGGACAATCATGCGCTTAAATATTTTAATCGATTGACATAATACTAGTAGATGGTATCTCCTATTACTCTTACATATACTATACTACTGATCACACCCCTATGTCACTTCACTTGAGGCCGTATTGCACTATTAGTTTAAGTACAAGACTTGTTGTGGGTGCTGTATGTGCACTGCTTGCCTTGTAATTTTTAGTTGAATGCCTCTTGTGTAGTTTCTATTTAATTTCTATTCTTATTTTATATACTTCTAATTATGTATTAGTTTTAATTATCTCTATTTATCTGTACTTATTTCTGCCCATGTGCTAAAGCCTTATCTTAAAATATTACAGACTGTACCTGATAAAGTGACATAAATCATAAAACAACTGCATATTTGTGCGACTTACTTGGCCATGAGTTTCTGAACATTGTCTGCGTACAGGTTGGGGTCATCCTTCTCCTCCTGGGATGGCTTATAAACTGGCATGAACTGCAGCACAATAAAAAAGACAGACATTGTTTTCCTTCATTTTCAGTCACAGTAGCAGGTGTTAAAGTTACTCTTTAAAGATACTTTTGAACAAAATGTGACACAAAACTTTAGCAAATATATATTTGTGAATGATGTGTTAAACTCATTGTACTTACCTCAATAGTACAGTTGGTGTAGAACTGAGAAGTTGTGTGCCACAGGGCCTCAACCCTAACGGACAAAGAGCCAATATTATATATTTCAGGTCAAATTTGAGGTCAAATTATTGTTTTTAATCAATGAGTCTGGTGTCTTTGAAGAGAGCTGATGTTAAGGAATATCAGCGGAAGTCAAGGTAGAGTACTTGCTCCTTCCCCCCCATCCATTGTGATTGGATGGCTGGGTAAAAAAGTAACAGTGATGAGCGCAGTGTTTTACCCAAAGTTGAAAATCTTTCTACCCTCAGCGACAAGGACAAAAACACCAAATGTGCAGCACTCAGCGCAGAATAGACCTTCAGCACCTCGTCACACTGCTGGCGTTTGTAGCGTAGTGTAAATACTGTATGAAAAAACGTGAACGTCGAGGTTGTGGCGGTTGCTTGCCATCCCCTGTGGTTGGCTTGTCAATAGCGCGGTATTGACAGCCCTAGTTTGTGGTGGTATAGAATCATATTGCACTATACCAATGAGGTGTTTCGATCAGTGATATAACAGAGGAAAATATAATGTAACAGCTGTGTTTGTCACAAAATGTGTATAGGTTGCAGCACTTCTGTTGTATCCACTGGCAATGGAGTAATATTCCTTGAAAAGTATTTATTTTTTTAGTTTTTTTTAATCTCTAAGGATGAAAAAAAATCAAGTTACTGAGCAGACCACAATTGAGAGAGCTTAAAAAGTACAAACATGTTTCCAAGCTTACTCAACTTCCTGCCTACAGTATGTAGAAAGCCAAACACGGTCACGTCAACCTGACAGTTAAAACTGGCCAATGAACTCACCAGGTTGTTCCTTTGTATGTCCAGCGAACAGTATCCTGAGAAGAGTCATAAAAATACTGTAATCAGTGGACACAATCAGGTGCAACAGGAAAAAAAAAATCCTTAGTGACAGACTGGGTGTTTTTTTTTTATAGTGTGCAATTCTAATCACCTTCCCCCTACGACACACCCCGACAGGCACCAGGACAAAAATGACATTATGTTCATAAACATTACTAAAGCCTGATAAATGTCCGACAGTGTAGTGTACACAGTGCCGCAACACAAATGATAAGAGCTATGCGTCAAAACAAACAGAACAGACAAAGCCTTCCCTGTATGTGCATCCTTGTGATACCAACGCAGATTGCTCAACTTTTAAAAAAAAAGGAGGGACAGTTTGAGGGTTGTTTATGATCCGTTTTCAGTCATCTCTAAGATCTTAAAGTGAAAATCCTCAAGATTTACATCCTGGTTGATTTAGGGTTTCTATTTGAGTGAAAACAAGGGATGTGCGAATTTAGCAGTCTGGAGTCTTTTTGTTGATACACGAACATAGAAATAGAATAGAAAAACGACATGTCTAATGGTGTCTTCAAATGGGGTCGTGTTTACCGTATTCACGAGTCCATATGAACGCCCCCCTCTTGTGGTATTCACAACCTCTAAGTGGAAAGTTTCTGAAAGCTCAGAGTTGTGATTTGTTTGTTGATGTCAGAAATGGCGGAGGCTATGGAAGTTAAATTTTTCAGTGCATAATAAGTTAATATATTGTAATTTTAGTCGTTAAAAATGAGTTAAAACACAGACTTTCCACTCCAGTGTCCCCTTTAAATAAGCTAAAATCTGAATCTTGGATTCTGAATTCATTGATATACACCAAAAATAATAAAGGTGATTGAATGGTACATATGAATACATATACATGATGTAAAGTGAACTCGACTTGAATGGCACATTGTGGCTCGCCTGTTTTCAATAGTGAATTCTGATACGTTGTCATTTAAAAAAGGTACAGCGTGTAGGATCTGGCGGTATCTAGCGGTGAGGTGAGGAGATTGCAACCAACTGAAACCTCTTCCGTGTGCCGAGCGTGTTGGAGATCTACCGTGGCCGACGCGAATGGCCCTCTCTAGAGCCATTTGGAGCAGAGAGTGTGTGTGTGTACATGGAAAGTGAGTGATGAAGTGAGAGAGAGTGAGAGCGGTTGCGACGGGAGCGAGTAATGTTATCGACTCCGGCCCAAGCCGGAAAAGTTGACAGTGTTTGGTTTGTCCGTTCTGGGCTACTGTAGAAACATGTTGGTGCAAAACAGCACTCAGTGAAGAGAACCTGCTCCCTATGTAGATATGGAGGGCTCATTCTAAGGTAACGAAAACGATTCTTATTTTCAGGTGACTATACACTTATGACTATACACACTTTTTATTAAATGTCTGCCAATAGATCCCCCTAATTGTTACACACTGGTCCTTTAAGTACTTTGGTCAACACCTATTGCTTATAATCGTAAAAAATAAATAAAATCGATTTAATTAGTGTGCACAAGATAAGTGTATATACAGAGAGCCAGCACAACAGAGCAGTCTTTCCCCCTGAAGCATGAAGTGCAGTTCACCTGCTTCAAGTACTGGTATCTCCAAGTCAGCATTTTGCCCGAGGATCTAGTCTACAAGCTCATTATTTGCCTTTTACCAATAATAATCCCTTGCAGAGCAGGTGTTGTCAACGTGTCTTGATAACTCATCCCTAAGATAAAGTAAAGCTTAATTAAAGAGTCTCTAACCAGAGCTATTTGGACAAGTGCCTTAAGCAGGTGGTGGTTAGAATGAATGACTTGGCCTTGTGCACTGCATAATTATTTAATTCGTTCCCACAAATTAAATCAAAACATTAAATCAAATTGTGGAAACAAATTATATATGGCCTCGATAGATAGAGAGAGAGAGAGAGATAGATAGATAGATAGATAGATAGATAGATCTATATATATATATATATATATTTTTTTTTATTCCTTCTATTGTCACTCCCTGGCTCCGCAATTTAACACCTCCAGACTCATATTTATTAGACAAATGCTTGTTTTATTTTATCTGGTTTTCCATAACACATAAAATAATTAAATATTTTCTGTTCTAGAAGTTTGTGGACATTAACTTCTAGAGATCTTGCCAGTGTTCATTTCGTTAACTAAAATTGGCAAAATATATTCGTCAACAACCTCTTTTTCCATGACTAAGACAAGACGATGATGAGACGGCACCAAATTAAAGTGTATTTCTTCCTCATTGGATAAAAACACTTCTGAAGTAAAGTTATGAGGTGACCCAATTTTTAGCTCTTTAACAGGATAAATAGCAGCTGCAAGTATCAAATCTGTCATGTTGATCAGTCATCGGCTGTTATTACAAACCAGCAGATCAACCCGTCACCCCTAATGACTTCACTTACCAGCTTGTTGGGGTAACGCAACAGAACAGGTTGGACCGGGACTCCGGCGAGGAAAGCACCTGATCACAGCGAGAAAAAAAATGACTGGAATGAGAAAGAGCAACGCTGTAGGAGGAAGAGTAGTTAATCCTGCAGTAGCAAAACAATCAGCTGCTGCGCCCTTTTCCCTCTCATGATACTCATTGGTATGTAAAAACCGTGAATGGAATGAAAAAAAATAGGTGGGACTCGTTGCCCGTACTCACCAGGTTTGAATTTGATGAGACAGCAGCCGTTAGTTGTGGTTCCCTCAGGAAACATCAGCATCTAGCCAAGGATTAAGTAATGATGAGAGTGATGTCTGAGTTCTGTTTTCGTTTTTTTACAAATGGAAACACCCACTCAAAACGCAAGTAAGCTAATCGAAGCTAATCAGTAAGGTTATAAATAATGTGAACGCTAGCACTAGCTGAGTCAAAGTTAGCTGTGCTAAGTTTGGAAGTAACTGAAAGGGTTAGTTTGGATTTTTTGAAGTGGGGTTGTATGTATATTCCCACATTCTGCAAGGTAAAAGTACTGCTTTTCTGAATGGAGTCTGGTGGCTTTGAAGAGAGCGATATAAGGCCTTCAGCTACCCGTTGTTAAGGGCTGTCTGACGGTGATGTAAAGCGGCTGCCCTTATAGACATGCAGCTGCAGCTCTGTGAACTTCCAACAGGTGAATTTACAGCCTTTTTGATGACATTTATGGCTCGTTAAAGCCAGGAATCAAAGAAAACAATCTAGCAGATCCAGTTCCCATCCCAAATATTTTATCTAATCTTGATCAGCCGTTAGCTTGCGCTGAGTCAGAGATCTGAAGCCACCACAAGCAGAGACTGTTTTGGTGTCAGTAAGGTATGCACTGTTGTTGTGGCATTCCCCTCACTGTTGCAAAGTGTGATTGGATAGTTTGGTAGTAATTGCCAGTTCTGTAAACAAGAGTAAAATCAAGATGGAAGCTGATAATTTACCTATCTTTACTCTTAAATAAATACAGGGTGCAGCAGATTATGTAAGTACGAGCATTGAGCGACATCTCACCTGAGGCCAGTAACCGTTGGAGGTCAGCCTCTCTGTGAGCTGCGCGACCGCCTTCTTCCTCGACTCTGGATCCTTTCTGCTCACCAACACAGACTCGTTGAACTCCAGCAGAGCTGAAACACAAACAAAACACTGTTACACAAGAACAAAAAATCAGAACCAGAACCAAAGGGAGGAGTCGGCCAAGAAAGCAAGACAGGAAGTGCCAAAACAGGCCGAGCAGATTAGAAGCCAAAAGAGTGAGTCACTCGTGTTGTTTATCTTTGGACTTCCTTGCATACTTTTATATTACTCGAACTCCTCTATTCCAAATATTACTCTTGGTTGTTTGCCTAATACTGTAAATGGGCAACCCGTGTTCAGATTTCCCATCGATGAGCAGCATACTGCACTGTGCCTGCCAGTTAAGTTAAAAACTAATTTAGTAAAACATTATGTCATCCAGACACTCTGAAAGTTGCATAGTTACAAACAGTACTAAGTTTTTGGCTGGGTGAATCCTCCAATTTCTCACGCTCCAAAGTAAAACATTTACTCTTATCTGCCTTCTATCACGTCCACCCAAAGTGATTTTCCTTTTCTCTTTTTCCACAATTATCCTTCAAATCCTCACCGTCTCCCATCCCCTACCAGGAAAATTATGCAAGGACAAGGAGGAAGACCGTACAATTTAGATACTTTTAAGTTGAAAGGAACTTCTACAAACTGTCGGCGATGGGACGGTCAAACACATCTCGCATCTAACGCAGCATAGTGTGTGACTGACCACTTTGAACAAATGTCAAACAATCACTTACAATCATTTACACCCATAGACTGTATATAAGAAGTGGACGTAGTCACCGTGATGTCACCCATTGGTTTGTGGACTGCCGTTTTGAAGGCTCGAGTTCGGCATTTTGGCGGTCGCCATCTTGGTTTTTTGCAACCAGAAGTGTCACGAGAGGGTGGAGCTAATGGTGCCTTCAAATTAAACTTGTGAGCTTGTGTTTACAACATGGGAAGCCGTGTACATGATATGCTTGAGGTTCAAGGGGTTAAGTCGTGAGAACACCGCTGCGAAGCAACGGCAATATTAATGTTACTGTCGGTGTCTAGAAGGCACGGAGGCTAACAATTTAGCAAGCTAGCAAATGGGTAACATAATGCAGGAAATGCAAATGCATAGTGACAGAGGAAAAAGATGAGGCTGTTGGGAATATCCACATTTTCCTCAGACATATTATAAAATTACGAAGAAAAACAACATACGACTAAACATACAATATATTAACTTATTATCCACAGAAAAATGAACTTCCTTGGGCTCCGCCATTTCTGACAACGTCAACAAACACGTCACAAGTCGTGAACTCTGAGCTTTCAGAAACTTTCCACTTAAGTTCATATGGACTCTTCCTCGTGAACACGGTAAACACAACTACATTTGAACTACATTTTAGTACAACCGAAAACTGAAGACGACATTTTTAGGCGACCAAAATGTTACAATTAACTTTCATGAATTGAAAACACACTGTGAAAGGGTTAAAGCTGTAAGGCGAAAACACAGACAACTCCCACACCTGACAACGGTGTGGTAGCAACCTGCCAATCACAAGGTAGCCACACCCTAAAGCATCCCCTGCTTTATGGTCTATTTGACTCTAAATGGGACCATAATTTACTAAATGAACATCATGCTATATTGGAAGACTTGAAACTAGCGATTGAGACCATAAACTCATACTTACAATGTTTACTGAAATAATAAATCAAGTGAGAAGTAGGCTCATTTTCTCATGGACTTCTATACAATCAGACTGGGACTGGTTACACCTGAATGTCCTACACTACTGGAGGAGTGCCTTAAAACAGCAGGTAAAAAAATATTCAAATTCTTCTTCTCATAATAATAATAATAATAATAATAATAATAATAATAATAATAATAAAAGATTAAGAAGAGGAAGTATATTTTTCAACAGTTGAAACCAGAACGGGAGCTGTAGCCATAGAGTTTTTGTCATTAGTTGTTATTTATTGGCAATGGTTGCCAAAAAATGTTCCTTTCGATTGAGTATTAATCAATTAATTGATTCATTGTTTTAGCTCTAGGTTGATCATACATTAATCTGTTCATTACTCTTTCAATCAATCATTTAGTCTATAAAATGTGTTACAAGTTCCCAGGGCCCAAAGGGATGCTTTCATGTTGTGTGTTCTGTCAAAATCAACACCAAATATTCAATTTACAGTGATGCAAAACAGGGAAAAGCAGCAAATGCTCACATTAGAGAGGCTGTAAAAAGCTAAAGTTTTGTATTTCTGCTTCATGAACGACAAACAATTATCTGATTAATTGTTGATGATTGATTTTCTGTCATGTCAGCACTGGTTAGATGATCCATCTGTAGTTTTGGAGGCTGTAATATCCAGCAAAGAAGGATCCTCTGTGTGTGTGTGTGTGTGTGTGTGGCTGACTGAATCACAGCCCCTCACCTCCTATGACCGGCAGGCTGCAGTTCTCTGACCGCGACACCACCGTTGCCAGCTGGGTTATCGGCAGAGCCACCATGTCCAGATAGCCGCTGTGAGGCGCCAACACCAGCACCGGCGCCTCCTTCAGGTCCGCCCTGCGGCCTTTGACCTTCACCCACAGGAAGCCCAGGAACCAGAAGGCAGCCCGGCTCAGCCACAAGACTATCGGGTGGAGGAACCAGCGCCTCCAGCCCTTGACGGGGCGAGAGCGTTCCTCCTCGGACAGGCCGGCCAATCGTAGCCGGGCAATAGGCCACATGATGAGGAAGCAGAGAGCCGAAAGGGGGACGCGAATGGGGAAGAGGATGATGCCCAGGATGATGCCCTAGGGACCAGATGGAGGTACATTTAAAAAGGTACTATTGATATTTTTACTTCACAACAAGTTGTTACCAACGTAAATCTCAGCCATTTATCAACGACACAAAGCGACTTGACATTTGATAAAACATGTCATGTGATCTAAAAATATGTGTTTTTCTGTGATGGAACAGTCAACCACATCTTGCATCTAACAGGACCAGATGGAGGAAAAAAAAAAAAGGTATATTCAAAAGGTGCTATTGATACTAACTGACAACCCAGAGATACGATACCAACGTCATTTTACTATTGGTTCACAAGCCTTGTTAGAAGTTGGAACCAAATGTCAGATATCTTCCACAGAGATAAACAAAACATTCATTTTGGACCCGCCAAAATGTTTTAAATGATTAATTCACAATTATAATTGTTTGCAAAAAAACAAAAAAAAAAGAAATTATTAAAGCACAGTTTTAAAGACACAGTTCAGTGCATTCAACATCAATTTCAGTGGTTTTAGATGATTTTTTTTCACCAGTATGGGAAAAATAATCTTAAAGTTCCCATATTGTAAAAAGTGAGATTTCCATGTATTTTATATTATAAAGCAGGTTTAAGTTGCTATATAAATACTGTTAAACTATCAAAATGCTCAATATACGGAGAAATACAAACAGCCCGTATTCATATTTCTGATGTCACAAATATACAATATTTAGACTATTACACGATTTTAAACGTAAACATTCTAAATGTGTCCCAGTTTATTTCCTGTTGCAGTGGATGTAAATAACATCAGCTGACAGGAAGTGAACATGGACCCAAACGTTTGCCTAGCAACGCAATTCCGTTGCAATTCTTTTGAAATGCAGTAAAACGGAACGTTTCAGACAGAGCGTAAATACAGGTATATTCAGGCAGACAGTGTGAGGAAAATAAAGGTTTTTTTTTAATATAACAGAATATAAACATGTTCTAGTAGAAACACAATATACAAGTATGAACCTGAAAATAGGCATGATATGGGACCTTTAAACATGATACTAAAGTCAGCCACGTTGCCCTGCCCTACTAATCTATCATAGAAGTTATTCAACTCTGTGGTATGTTGTTATTGTCAGCTGTCATGCCTGTCTAGGCTTGAAACATTTATGACTTAGGCAGAAAGGGAAATGTGAAAGCCTCTTTTGTTCTCATATGGAAAAAATAAAATAAAGCATGTAAAAATTACCCTAGAAGGGACCTTTGAGTTTACATAGAAGTCCAAATATAGCACCCTTATCTCACTGACTCCTGGCATTCAATACAAGCACATTAGTAGTTGGTGTTTAGCTAGGAGTTGGGAGTCTACAACTCTTAGTCAGTAAAGCCTGATTAGTTTCAGGTGGCAGATTTTAAACTTGTTGTTCAACCTATTGTGGGTTAGTGCCAGTGTGTCTGCCTCTACGCCAAACTCCAGCCAATAAATCACATATTTAAGAGACTTTTAAAGTGTAAACATTACCCTGATCCTCTGTGATCTGGTCAGCTTCACATGGTGAATGAACGGATGTGGATACTCTGGCGTTGCTGGGTGACGGTCGTGTCTCGCCATGGCGACGGAACAGTGGGGGTCAAGTCAAACCTGACTGACAAGTTCAACTAATAAATACTTTTTTTTAAAAAAGTAAAAAAAGTGTTAACACTCACTTATTCTTTGAGGGAACGCTTTTTAAATAATAAAAATAAATCGCAAAATAATTCTTGTATGTTGACAACGGCTCACTTGTTTTTTGAAAAACCGTGAAAGGGTCTCGCGCTGCGTAGTCCAGTTTTAAAAATAGAACGTTGGGTAAACTAAAACCAACCGTTAGTGACCGTCTGTAACCGTTAGAGTACAAAACAAACACACGACGATAACTAAACTAGCTTAAAAACAAACTTTAAACTTTAAAACTTTTCTAAATCCTCCACATGGCGACACAAACACCGTGAAGAAGAAACTGCCCATCCTTTCTTTCTTGTATACGCTCTCCTCCTCACCTGAACCCGCCCCCTTCACACAGCTCTTCACAGACCCGGCCCACAGCAGCTCAAGGCTGGGTCAAGTCAGGCAAGTCTAACCGGTACCACAAACTATAAAAACATTATAAACAACACTTTTTAGGGAGCCGAATTATGTATAGAAGTCCAATTGATGAAATGTTAACTTAAAAAAAATTATATAATCATATTTAATCAAAAATATGAGATGAAAAGTGAAAAAGTATGAGATAAGTTAAGGAGGTTTGGTCGAAATTCAACTCACTTGAGTCAAAGTTGTGATAGAAGCATACAGATGTCCTGCATTTAAAAGTATTTAGATGTAGTCCCTGAAACTATAAAAGATATAAACAACACTTTTTAGGGAGCCGATTTATGTATAGAAGTCCAATAAATGAAATTTTAACTTAAAAAAAGATTATAATCATGGTAAATTAAAAATATGAGATGAAAAGTGAAAAATTAGGAGAAAAGTTAAGGCGGTTTGGTCGAAATTCGACTCACTAAGTCAAAGATGTGATAGAAGCATACAGATTATTTATATTACTGTATTAATATAAGTAATATATAATATATGTTTTGGGAAATATATTAAAACAAATATATTATATATTATTTACATTACTGTATTGTGATGTATTAAAATCATTACTAATGTTGCAGTTGGTAATGATGGGTCTAGTTTCAGCTACTTTATGTACTGCTGGGTAATTTAATCTATAACAATATATAACAATGAATTAGTTATTCTGATTATTGATTTTTTTTATTAATAATCTGAAACTGCAAAGTAACTAAAGCTGTCAAATAAATGTAGTGGAGTAAAAAAGTAGCATAATAGCAAAAGTACCTCAAAATTACTTAAGTACTTGAGTAAATGTACTTAGTTATATTCCATCAATGTGATACACTAATTCAGAATTAAATCAGACAAAAGTATGCATCAAAATCTTTATAATAATTCTGATATTTTAATATTCTATCTCATATTTTGTCTTTAAATGTAATATTTTGACCTTTAGTATTTCTATTTTTTTTTAATCTTTTCTACTTTTAAATCTGCCTACAGCTATTATGCGCATGTAAGGTATTAAAATATATCTATTTTTTTAAATATAAGAGAGAGTATTACATTTATTCCCAAAACACTTCTAGCTAAATTAAAGCAGATACCACACAAAAAGCCATCAGTTAGCAATAGCTTACTGTGTTTATAGGTCAAGCAAATACATATTTTCTATTTATAATATATACTTTATATATTATATATTTTTTTGCAAGATGCAACATTTTTCTTACACACAAATTTCTGTTTTATTCATCTTTCATCAACTGACATAAACCTTTATAACACAGATTAAATATATATATGTATATATATATATATATATGAGAGCATTTATATTTACAAAGACCTGCAGGCATACAGTAAATATGCACCAATACTTCATGATATTATAGATGGTGTTACCCTTTCAATAGGGAGATTTATGGGTGGCGCTCTTTGGAGAAGTGTTTTAAGAAATCAGTGCTGAATACAGAGATTTAGGTTGGATATTAAATATTCTTGTAACTTCTGTGGATTATGTATTAATATGCAACAATCTGCAACTCAACTACCAGCATTCAAAAATGCTGACGTAAAAATGGCCTTTAAAGTGCTTGAAAGTACTCATACCTTGGTCTGATCTAACATGTTTAGGGGTGTTGGACAATCAAAGTGTAAATAAATGTCCACCTTTCATACCTTTTCATGCATGACTGTAAGAAAAGCTGCACAAGCTCTGTGCTACTCGCCTCTCAAGTTTTGCCTCTGCCCTACCTGACTGCCTTTGTTCTCCTGCAGGGTGTTGCTGCTGATACCAAACACACACACCCACAAAGAAGAACATTAAGGACGGGCTGTAGCCTTATAGGTTGTCATGTTGTCAATGCAAGTTGGCACACTTTAACTAAGTGGATTCTGTTTTGACAACAGGTGCATCGTTTTGCTTTTGTAGGACTTCTCTGTGCAACTGTGGTTGCTCATCATTTTTTTATTTTATGTCCAGATAAAGTTAACAAACAAAGAACACATAACACAAAAATATCTATATACACAAAACTCACAAGCAAGCATAAACTCTTACAAAGTATATTAGTCTATAGTCAGAATATCTCATAACACTTAATACAAGACACAATCACCTAACAAGTAACATTTCAGGTATTACAGGCTTATTATGACACACAACTCTTCCTAATATTAGTAAAATATAGCTCAAAATGAGTTAATTTCAAGATCGTTTTTTTATCTTGAAAGGCCAAAATATCTTCTTTTTTTTAAAACTTATTACCAGAAAAAAAAAACATCTTATTATTTATTTAATAATAAATTCATTTTTTTTTTTTTACTTATTTTTAGAGTGGCTTTTTTACAGTGAAAAGAAAAGAAAGAAGACAAAGAAATCGTATTTTCTCAAAAAACACATAGCTAACTGAATTTAGCTATGAACAGTAAGAAAATGTTCAAATCAATATGTATGTTGTCAAATTGCACAACCATACTTGAGTTGTTTAATCAGGTGATCTTGAGATATCAAACCTGATTTTCTTGCGGTTTTTGTTGAACCAACAAGTTAATGATTGCTCAATCGATGTTGCTGGAGAGTCTCTACCGTAGATGCATGTTGACTTAGGCTGATTATTTAAACGGTAACATACAGAAGTTTACACCAAAACTGGTTTAGTTTTGCCTAAAGTTGTTTGGGTTCCACTTTTCAACACCCAGTCTTAAAGAAAACAAACTGCCTGTGGCTAAAAAAATAACCACAACTTGTCCGCACATCCCTGTACACATTTATTGACACAGCTGAAAACATGTTATTTCAGCCAATAATGACTTATTTATTTTATAGAACATTTTCATGTAGCAAATCAGTATAAATTAAACAGACTAATAAATTAAAACAGGTTAGTAAATGTTGCTAGCTAGCATGCTGAAATCATGTGTGTCACTACAAAGTGAGAAATAAAAGAATGGAAAAAAAGAAGAAATAAAAAACTACTCTACTTGATTAAAACCTAATAAGACTTGTTTTACAGACTGTGACCTCCATTAAAGTTCTGTTTTAAAACTGGGTAGAATTCTGTATACTGGAAAAATAACCTCATAAATAACATCTTATTGTTATTTCAACTGGAAAGAAAAATACAGTAGTTCAACATGATGATCTGCTGGCTCTTAAACCTTTATTAAAAAGATGAACAACGAAGAACAGAGACATGAAGCAGAGCAGCAGGATGGAGTAACTGAGAGCTGCGCCGCACGTCCTGCTGCCGATTTATCAAACGTCTTGTAACTGAATCTGTCGCGGAGAATATACAGTTATATAAACCTCTGTAAATATCTGAATCTGGTATGTGCACGCTCCGTCCTCTTCACAACACCATGCCTCCGCCCATGATCTCCATCCTCTGTTGAAAAGAAACGAAACTAGTTGAATCAAATCTGTGTTTGGGAATTACTAGAAATAAATAAGGGAAAGAAAACTGGATGCCGACCGCCATCTACTGTCGATAATACACCGACTATGGATAAGTACCTCACACAACCCCACTTCAAAACACCCATACTATCCCTTTAAGTGGATGATTGGATTGACAGTTCATGTTTTTTTCATTGTAGACATTCTATATATTTTTTTAATTTCTATTATTTCTTTCATCCATTAATGTCTTTACACTTATTGGCTTTTGTATTTTTAATTCATTTTTAAAATTATTACTCATTCTATTATTATATTTTGTTGCATATTGCCTTAGAAAAATCTAAATAAAGGATGAATAATAATAATAAAAAGTCTTTGTTCTTATTAGAATTAGTTACAGCAAAAATATTTGTCCTGACAGAAATACTACTCATTAGAGCGTGATCTATAAATCGGCCAAAAAGCACCCTGGATTGCATTTTACTGTCGTGTTTAAATTATCTGTTACTGTGATTGAACAGCTACTACCCCATAATTACTTATTTGTTCTTATGTGCAATACTGATTAAACTACACAATGACTTCAACTATGCAATACTCGGTCATTAATACTGCATTTCTATGGTACATTTCAAGATATATGCTTATTTATACTATTCTTGCATTTATATGTAACACACTTAATAGATCGAGCATTTCTTTTACTTATTTATTTACACTGTGGTTATATATTGTATGTTTGATGCACATATTTCTTAAATTTCTCATTTCTTATCCATATTTTTATTTTTTATTTATATTTCTCTACATATAGTGTGTTATATACTGTATATATATAGAATTATATACATAATTTTACATGTTATATACTCTGTTATTTTTATTTTTCTTGTATTTCTTCATGCTTTTATATAAGACCAACTGTAACGTCCCAAATTCTCCCCGGGGATCAATAAACTATTTCAGATTCATTACTGGAATGACAAAATGGGCTCTTTCTGCCCTCTACTGGCCTTAGAAGTGAACTGCAGCGAGGATTTATGAGGACCAGAGATGAGTCAAAACCCCTAAACTTGAAAAGCTTTATTCATTTAGAGGTAGCGGATCAAAAATTGAAGAACCAACAAAGTAAAACTAAGTACATAAAGACAGCCTGAAACACTCTAAAAAGACATTTTTAGTGGCATTTACCTGCGGCGGTCCTATGAAAGCCAGCCAATCAGAGGAGTGTGTTGGCAGCAGACCCATCGACTGACACTTGTAGATGGCCAACGCCGAGCCCAGGAGGTTACCAACCAGATAGACGAGGCCCTGGAGCCACTGCTGACTGGAGCTCTCCAGCAGCTTGAAGGCTGAGACATAAGAGAACAAAGGAACCAGTGAAATGAGCAGAAAGCTCCGACACAAATGAACCTGATGTGACCTGACTCTAAAACTGGTTCTACAACGGTCTCTGATGAGGACGAGGAAACAAAGAAAAAAAAAAACACTGGGTGAAATTCAAAGTAGGATTTCCATATTCAGCTTTGTGGATGCTGGATACTCACTGGCAGACATGGACATGAGCGCCTGTATGGGCCTCCAGGCCATCATGCACACCATCATGATGGGGAAGATGGAGATGGTGTTGCCCGACATGTACATGATGAACAGGTTCATGGGGATCTGTTTCAGGGGCCCAAGAGCCACGTCCCAACAGCGCTGCACGACAAGAGTCAGAGGTACATACTCAGCATTTTTAGATTTATTTCTGGCCCAACATTTGATCTTTGATGATAAGCCATCTGAAGCTTGAGAATAGGGGCACAGACACTAAGCAGAGAGTAAGCATATATTCTAAAACACGTTGTCTACATATGAAAAAGTGCAAAAAGTCTTATCCAGGAACATTTTCAACCTACAAACATGGTTATAATAGTTTTGAATTTTCAATTAGTTTCTATTTTATTTCAGTTCTGACTTTTCAATTTAATTTTGGTTTAGTTTTAGTTCATTTTCAGAGTGCGTTTGCTAGTTTTAGTTTAGTTTCAGTTTTTCAGAAAGGTTTAGTTTTAGTTTTTTTTATATATATATAGTTTTAGTTTACAGCAGTTTTACTTTTGTTAGGGCCAGCTATAATGTCTCAGAAGTATGTAGCTACATATACATACAAAATACATGGTTAGTGAACTGTGTAGGAATGGCCATAATGTTTAATCTTCGCTCTATATTAGTGACACAATTGCGACATAGCGCCATCACCTGGAAGGTCAAGTCCGAGTGGTTCAACGTCACGAGAGTTGATGGAAATTCATGCCGTCTCCTTTTTTCGGTAGTGATATATTATAGCTAAAAAAAACTAAAACTGAAATGAAGTTACATTTTTATTTTATTTTTATTAGTTTTTTACCTGGGCAATATAATTTCAGCTTAGTTTTACTTTTAGAATTTAGTTAATATTTAGTTTCAGTTTACTACAAATATTTTTCGCTGGTTATTTTCGTTCTAGTTTAATATAATAACCCTGTCTACAAAACAACTAAGACGAGATTAGTATCTTGTTTTATATCTTATGTTCTGGATTTTATTTACTTTGTATTATTTGTTTTTTTACTGTAAAGCACTTTGAAACTTTGTTTTGAAAAGTGCAAATTATCATCATTATTATTATTTCCCCAGATATTATGTAGTAACTTTCACCATGTCAACGTTTGTGGTATTTCATTTACTTTTCTTTGCTTTTATTTGTGTTTGTCATTTGTTTATAAATTTACTTATATATATTTATAGAAGACATAAAGCTTAATGAAGCCTGAATTAACAAATCAGCAGGGGTGTTCAAAAAAACATAAAACACACCCTGAGAAGAGAAAACACTGGCAAAAGAAAGAACAACCTCAATATCCGAAGAAGAGAAAGAAAGTAAAGCTTCTCCTCCCAGCTCACCTTCTCCACCAGGTTCTTGTCCGTCTCCTGGATGCTGGTGTCGGGAACGGGTTTCTCAGAGTAGCCAATGGGGTAAACGACGTCTCCCTGACCGCCCTGACGGTCGCCACGACTCCTGCAGCACAGAGGCAACACACAGAGTTTAGCTTTCATATGCTTCGTCTTTTTAAAATATGGAGCTGTTGCCACCGTCAGTTACTAATCCATGTTAAAGCATTGAATCGAAATTGAAATGAGGATGTTACAACTGGTGATATACCCTTAGACCACCAGGCCACAGGGATGCCAAGAGTTTCCCACAGATTTAAGTGGCTCTTTAGATTTCCAGCTTGACAGATTGAGGTTAGTCCTATTATTTGATAGACGTATTTCGTTCACCTGGTGTTGCCCATGCTCAGCTCCAGAGCCCACTTCATCCTCCTGGCCCCACTGCCTCCTCTCGTCGACAGAGCTCCTCCTCCTCCTCCTTGTCCCCCTGGAGACGCCATGGCAACCCGCTTCACTGCTGGACCTCAGAGACAGAAAGCAGCTACATATAGAAAGATAAAAAAAAATAACAGAAATCAGATGTCTTTCCTTTTCTTTCAGCTCTCTACCAGCATCCATGTAGTGGTCTTCCTGGATGTAAAACAATCAAAATATAATATGACACAAAACATAAAAAACATCTCAGGAAAATCTAAACAAAACATGAGATCGTAAAAAAACTGATTAACAGTAACATATATGGTTATTCTGTGGTGACAGTGTCAAAAGGACCAGTTTGTGCAACACAACACTAGCATTTTAGTGACTTTATGTTCCATCTTGATGTTTTTATGTTTTATGAAATATTTAGTGAGTTTTTATACACTGGTCCAGAGAGAAACAACAGTCCAGTAGTATTTATTTATGGTTGACATAACATGATACACTTCATTTATTTAATATCTTTGTGACAGTTATTTTGGAAACTATTCAATTGTTTTGCATCTTGCAACAGGACTGTTAAAAGAATGGCTTCTACTGTTACGGATATGTGCAATAACATATGCTGATCACTCTGTGCAATAATTATATGGTGCTGTGCAATAATTATATAATTATCTGACTGACACTTTGTGCAATAATCTGGCAAAACTGTAATCTCATCAATATACATATTGTATTTTTATATTTTATTTTTATATCTGTTTTTATTGTATTATCTTTTCATTAGCACAGTAACAATGTGTCTAAAACAATTATTGAACTAAATGTAAAAATGATGAATGATGAAACAACAGCCTAATATTATTATTATTATTATTATTATTATAAAGGAAGGCTGTTGTTAGCAAAACATATTGATTCCTAATAAAGCTGATTTGATTGCAAAAAGGATCAACATCACACTCTTTCTCCTGTAAGAGTTAAATCAATGTTATCACGACAATTCAAATAGAAGATGTGAACATTAAAAGGACACAACACGATGCAGATGAGGATGTTACCATCACTTTGACGTCGCTGTTTTGCACAAATATGACGTTATATCTCAAAATAAGCCAACACATCGTGACTTTAACATCAAACTTACCTTATAGGAACATCCAAACGACTGCTGCCTGCTGTATTTATCGTTATTTATCGTTATTTGTTGATGAAATGAGCAGAAATGTAGCTTGTTGCTGCGCTTGAAGAATAAATTGACCCTTCGTCGTGATAGCTGTTTCCGGGGCACGCAATGATGACGCAGATACGCTGGCGTAACAGGATATTACGTCAGTTCCTGCCCTCTAGTGGCACTTCAGGAGAACTATTAATTAGATAGATAGATAGATAGATAGATAGATAGATAGTAACTTTATTGATCCTGAGGGAAATTCAAGTTTCCAGCATCACAGTTCCATAGTGCAAAACATGTTAGTAAAAAGGCAGTAATAAAGTTAGTAGTGCAAAATACAAAAAAATATACCAGATATAAAAATACAAGGCGATGAAGAAAACTGTTAAAAGTGAATATAGTGCAGAAGAGGCTGTTAAAAATGAGTATAGTGCAGGGTAACTCCAGTAGCTTAGTCTATGAAAGTGCACTGTGTGCATTATTATCTGTCCTGCAGACAGATCTTCATTTAAACAAATGCTTTTAATGTGGTACTATGGAAACAATACATAAAAATAAGAGCAGTATATACAGTATTGACAATAAACAGACTATTAACAAAATTGCACAAGTGGAAAATGATATGATACTGGGAGCCGTGCTGGTTGTGGTCTACTGGGAGCAGTGCTGGTTGTGGTCTACTGGGAGCAGTGTTGGTTGTGGAGTCTGACAGCTGCAGGTAGGAAGGACCTGCGATAGCGCTCCTTCACACACTTTGGGTGGAGCAGCCTGTCTCTGAAGGAACAATGGATATATTCTGTATGAAAAAAATATATAAATATATATTAAAAATAAATATGTTCTTTCAGCAGAGGTTCAATAATAATACTTCACTAATTACACACATTTCAACTCTGCATTTATGTTGTTTATTCATCCCTAGAGGATCCCTGTATCTCCATAGCAGGGGTCAGCAACCTGCGGCTCCGGAGCCACATGCAGCTCTTCAGCCCCTCTCCAAGTGGCTCCCTGTGGATTTTTAAAAATGGAAATGAATAACTGTTCTTTGTTTCCATTTTTTATTTTTATTTATCGTTGTTGTAGGTCTGTGGTACGACGGTACGACGGAGTATTAGAGCCACACTGAGGAAAAAAAAGAATATGAGATTTCAAGAATAAAGTCATAAAATTATGATAATAAAGTCAAAGGTTTACGAGAAAAGAAGTCATAATATTACAATAATAAAGTCATAAGTTTAAGAGAAAAAAAGTTGTAATATTATGAGAATAAGTCATAATATTATAAAGTAGTCATTTTACATGTTGTTTTCTTTTTTTCTCGTAATATTCTGACCTTATTCTGGACATCTCAGATTTTTTTCCCTCAATGTGGCCCTAATACTCCGTAGCACATCTGCACTTTGGCCCTCACTGCATTATACTTATATACTATATACTTAGACTATAAACTGTGTTACCTTCATCACAATGCTCAAATGTTTTGCGGCTCCAGACAGATTTATTTATTTTTTTTGCCTAAAATGGCTCATTTGATAGTAAAGGTTGCTGACCCCTGCCTTAGATGGAGAAAACGTGATGCAATGCCCTCTAATGACATACTATACTATGACTGGTTTACTATGAAAACCACATAAAAAGTCAAAGTGTGTCATAAAAAAAGTCATAGTATGTCTGGTTACTACCTGAAATAATCATGAATTGCAGTGTTAAGTGTTTGTAAAACGTCACTAACCATTAGTGCATGTGCGGTCTCCCCCGTGTACTACCACCGCCGCCAACACTGTTCTGCAAGACGGGCTTCACTAGATGTAACTTGAGTCTGAACAGTGTAGCCACACGAGAGCGCGCATGGGAAACCGACCCAGTAGATTTATACGTGTAAGAAGTTACAAACAGTTCCTTTAAGGTTAGGAGACTTTTGTCGTCTTGCTTACCGTAATAACCACATGGTTAAGGTCATGGAAAGATTGTGGTCATGGTTTAAAAATAACAATGTTGAGGGTCAGTTGGAAACAGGAAGAGAACAGCGGCTGAATCTACTGATTCTGACGTTGTTCTTGGGAAGACAGTTGACAATGCAAATCTACCTGCACACAATAAACTTGTGACTCAGCATCAAGCTGTAATTTCAAATCAGGATTGTAAAGGGAAAAAAAACATTTACATGAAAACCCATTTTATTGCTTTTTGCATTAAAAGACCGGTGGACTTTGTCCGTGACAGAGAAAAGCTGTGCTTGAATTTCCATAGATTTGCCTTTGAACAGTAATGAAAGAGCTGGGGTCGCACGTTGAGACACACAGTCCACAGGTCAGCATGATGATGGAAAGGACCTTGCTGGGTGTCTTGAGCCTCTCAGGCCCAGACGAATCAGCAGAGTGCAATGCAAAACAGCTGCCACAATATACACAGAAGGGTATTATCATGATTAGAATATAACCAAATGGCTCGTTTTGTTGTTTTATCATTCCAGGCACTGGTGGACTCGGTGAACACGATGCCCTGACCTTTACGGTGCCCTTCTAGTAGAGAAAAAGTGATACAGTGCCCTCTAAGAGGCCCTTCCAGCGGAGAAAATGTGCTGCAATGCCTTTAAGGCTGCCTTTCCCTCTAGGGTCTAGGCCCACTTCCTATGACATACTATACTATGACTGGTTTACTATGAAAACTACATAAAAAGTCATAGTGTGTCATAAAATAAGTCATAATATGTCTGGTAACTACCTGAATTAATCATGAATTGCAGTGTTAAGTGTTTATAAAACGTCACTAATCATTTTTTATATGTATAAATGCATGCATAAATGTACATCTAAATAGTTTGTTAATCATTTACTTTTACTTACATTTACTCCCTTACTTACTTTACTTCACTTACTACTTAATCTACTGATTCTGACATTGTTCTTGGGAAGACAGTTGACAATGCAAATCTAACTGCCCACAATAAACTTGTGACTCAGCATCAAGCTGTAATTTCAAATCAGGATTGTAAAGGAAAAAAAAAATATTTACATGAAGTCATCCATTGCATTGCTTTGTGCATTAACAGGCTGGTGGACTTTGTCTGTGACGGAGAAAAGCTGCGCTTGAATTTCCATAGATTTGCCTACGAACAGTAATGAAAGAGCTGGGGTCGCACGTTGAGACACACAGTCCACAGGTCAGCATGATGATGGAAAGG
Organism: Sebastiscus albofasciatus; assembly: GCA_916701655.1. Classification (NCBI taxonomy): domain Eukaryota; kingdom Metazoa; phylum Chordata; class Actinopteri; order Perciformes; family Sebastidae; genus Sebastiscus; species Sebastiscus albofasciatus. The sequence goes on from CAKAOI010026903.1 coordinate 28,602, forward strand.
ATCTTGCTGGGTGTCTTGAGTCTCTCAGGTCAGTGAATTCTCTGATATTGATGTTTATTGACCTTCGCAATGATGTCCAACTTGTAAGGATCATGCATTTGTGGGATGAGCAGCACAGCTGATTACGTGGGTAGCGCCCAAGAAAAATTAGCCAAAATGCTCTGCCAATGGTAAACAGTGTATTCTCATAAGGCTACCAGGAAGCCTGCAATGACTGCCCTTCACCGTCAGGCCCGTTTGCGCTGGTGTCGACAACACAGACAATGGAACCTGAACATGTGGGGGAATGTCATGTTCAGTGATGAGTCCAGGTTCTGTCTGCCAAAGTTGGATGGCAGGGTCAAAGTATGGAGATGACGCGGAGAACGCTATGCTGATTGTTGCACCGATGGAGTAACAGCTTTTGGTGGGGGCAGTGTCATGGTGTGGGGCGGCATCTCCCTCACTGGCAAAACAAGGCTTGTCATCATTGAAGGCCATCTCAATGCAGGGAGATATCAGGATGAGATTCTGCAGCCAGTGGCGATCCCATATCTCCACAATCTGGGACCTAACTTCATCCTCCAAGATGACAACGCCCCCCCCCCCACAGAGCCAGGGTTATCACAGACTACCTCCACAATGTGGGAGTAGAGAGAATGGAACGGCCGGCCTAGAGTCCACACCTCAACCCAATTCAACACTTGTGGGATCAGCTTGGGCGTGCTGTACGTGTTAGAGTGACCAAC
>CAKAOI010026904.1:0-28958 GCA_916701655.1 Sebastiscus albofasciatus
TTTTTTTTTGCAATGGATTTTGTTTTTGCACATTACAGATTTTGCAACTCACTGCGTGGATCATAATGATGACACATTGTCACAAGCGGGTAATCATGCGCTGTTTGCCTGTGTACAGGAAGGGTGCGCGTTACAAGCCTGTAATGCCACAAGCCCAGGCATTTACAAACTGTGAGGCGGGATTCCCTGGGGTGGGTGCGAGATAATTGAAGTGAAGTCGTGTGGGGAGAGATGCAAGGTAAAGATACTGAGTGAGGTGAAAGGGAAAGGTGCATGCCGATGTAGCTGCAGCAAAGGCGCACACGGCTCATGGAGGTAGGGATGCACCGATCTGACTTTTTTCAGTCCCGATAGCGATACCTACAGCAGACACTGTGAGCACTGTGAGAAGTTAAGTGTGGTAGTATAAAGACATCATCCTACTGTGTACTAGCACTGTCAGTAACTGTGTGTCTGAGAGTGAGCAGGAGAGTCTGAGAGCCGAGTTTGGTCAGAGGAGATGAACTGAGCACAGAAACACTCAATCTAACCTCTGCCCACATCTCTCTCTCTCTCTCTCTCTCTCTCTCTCTCTCTGTAAATCAATGGTAGTCAACTGGAGCGTTCGATCCCCATCCGTTTTCACTTGCTTCTTTTGTGCGGCTTTATAGATGGTTTCCGTGGTTACATGAGCTCCCTCTGCGGAGGGGAAGTGGTTCTTATGTGGGAGAATCACAGGTTTCAGTCAGACCATCGCCGCCTCATGTAGACACCATCAAAGTTGATTATCGTGTGTCTGGGTGACTCCTGCCTTCCAAACTCACATATTTGTATCAGAGTTGTTCTACAGATTCAGTCTTTCAACTGCTAAAGTAATAATACCACTTCCCTTTGATTGATGATGCCATCAACTCTGCCTTCATGGCGTCCAAGCTTAACAATTGTGGCAAATGTGGTTGAAGTGCCTAACAAGCTGCAGAGCTGCAACGATAACCGTGTTAGCAATGACTCCAGCTCAGGCACATTAAGGTGGGCTGACCTTTAAGTTGGACCAGTTATTCTCCTTTACGTGACAAGCCACTACGCTGAGTTTTGCTCTGCTACTTTTTTTGTATTGTTAATGTTTAAACAGTGAATTATTAACATCCCTACTACAAACTATGCTCTGTTTATATCAGGAATACACAAATGTTAAAATGCCAGCAACATCATCATGTTGTATATTTCATTTGACACAGTGAGACAGTGAGGAACATCTGATGGAAATAAAACGTGTTTTCAAAGTCACTGTTAGAACTCTAATGGTATTATTAAGTACTCATATTGGTACTCGGTATCGGCAAATACAAAAGTACTTGTACTTGGTCTGAAAAAAAGTGGTATCGTGCATCCCTAGTTTAAATATTTTTTCAAGAAGATGTGCCAACAGTATGTTGTTTTACATAAATGTAAACTGTATATCTTTGGGTTTTGGACTTTAGGTTGTACAAAACAAGACATTAAAAGATGTCACCCAGTGCTCTGGGAGACTGCGATGGGCTTTGTTCACTATTTTCTGAAGTTTAATATTAAATTATTATTCAATAGAGAATAAATAATCATCAGATTAATCAACAATGAAAACAATTGTTAGTTGCAGCCCTAAACAACATTTTATATATTTGGGGCGGCGGTAGCTCAGTCCGTGGGGACCTGGCTTTAGGAACCGGAAGGTCGCTGGTTCAAGTCCCCGCACTGACCATGTACGTTGTGTGGACTGGTAGCTGGAGAGGTGCCAGTTTGCCTCCTGGGCACTGCCAAGGTATCCTTGAGCAAGGCACAACCCCCCCTGTAACTGCTCCTTGTGTGCTGTATAGTAGCTGCCCACTGCTCCAAACATACTAGGATGAGTTAAATGCAGTAGCTAAATTTAACTGTGTGCTGTGCTATGTGTAACATTAAAAATGGATTTACATTTACAATATTCTAACTCAGCCCAGTGCATTTTGTTCCAATCAAGAGATAAAGTCAACTTTACACACACTAGTGGCAAACTGTAAATGCACGTTCAGAAAAATACAAATAACAGTTTAAATTGCTCCTCTTTTGTGCCAGTTGCTCCAGTAATACACTTACACACTCTGTATATGTGATAAACGGCATTTGATTAATCATGTTACACATAGGTACTGACAGCATATAGGCTTTTGTGATTTGGCCACTGTTTGCCATAATGCATCAATTAATACATTAAAACACACAGTAGCAGAGCAGCTTTTGTTGGTCATCAAGGACAATCTGTACCACCTGTTACACGTCTACAGCAGCAAACCCACTGGCACCTCTCCCCTCAGTCCCCGGCTCTGTCTCTACAGGAAATGAGCGGGCCAAATAAGCAGACAGAGATAATTACAGACCAAACAATAGCTGTCATTTCTCTCTACATCGACCTCCTGGCCCTGCCCTTCCACCGACAACACAACGCAGTTCGCCGTAATCTGCGTCCACTCGGCAGACAGATCCGAAGCCAGAGAAGCTTTCGCACATCCATTTCTCCGTGTCTATCCCTCTCCCCCTCTCCCTTCGCTTCCACAGAACAAAGCATGTTAACCTTGAGCTGCGAAACAGCTTTCTGCTGGCGTCTGAGGAGATATTAGGAAGGTGATTAAGTGAGATTGATGGTACTTTAATTCCCTGACAAAAATAATGGTTCCTTCCTGTTGTTTAATCTTCAATCTTCATTACATGGGGGAAGGGACTCAAGAGAGTGTGGGTTTTAGCCAAAAGAAGGCCGTGCTTAACAAAGGACACCATCAAGGATGGTGTATTTACATGTTTAATCAAAATGAATTGTAATTGAAAGTCCAAAGGAGGGTTTGGGAATGCAGCAAACTGTGGGCTGAAAAAAAGATTGTTTAGAAATGTGAAGGTAATTTTTAATTTTTTTTTTGGAATTAAGAGCATTTGATTTTGCAATTTAGCCACAGCGTAATTAGGAACACAATCTTGAAACCCTCGTCTGCATATTACAGCTGTGATTTCAATTTTGCTGATGATTTACACAACATGAAATTAGCTTGTTCCCATGACCTTGGAGGCCTGCAAACCCTTTCAAAAGTCACTATTTCAAAAGGATGAGGACAAATTAATAGAAAAGTTGTCTTTTTCTCAACTCGGACAAAGTTTTGGAGATGGAAAGTTGTCAAAAGACAGCGTCCATTTACATTTCCCCCAGAAGGTCCAGGACTTATTTGAGAGTAGTTGGACAACAAAGTTTAAGTGCCGTCATGAGAACTGACCTATAACCTCCTCATTGCGGGATGTGAACAATCACACCGTTGCAGGAAGGTTCAATTCTTGTGCAAAACAAAAAAATGGGTTTTCAAGGGGGCCACAGGTTTGAGTCTTCCTCTCGCGGTGGACGGTTACGTGTCCTTGAGCAAACCTGCCGTTTACCCGGAGGCGCTGTTCCAAAGCTGACCCCGTGCGCTGACCTCCCGGTGGAAAGCGGCAAGCGAACATGAAATTCCTCCTTTGGGTGATCAATACCGCGAGGAGAAAAAAGAAAAAAAAACAAGGCGATAGATGCCGCCTCGGCTATTCGCTCCTACGGCACGGGGGAGGTCAGAACACAGGGTCAGCTGGAGAGCAGCACTCTCGGAGCTTCAGTGTCTTGCTCAAGGACACCTCAGCAGGGAGGACGCTCGCCCGAATGCAGCCAGGTTCCTGCAGTCCGATGGCGGGGGTCCTCGCTCACCAACTAATTCTAAAGCGCACAATAAACAAGCACAGCGTACACAATTTGAGAGGTCTTTCATTAATGATGAGAGCAACGGGCCACCAATGAAAAGAAAACTGTATGTTTTTATCCTGTCAGCCTGTAATAGCGGTTAGAATAAAAAAGGTTATCCATCTACATGTAAATATATATATATATATATATATATATATAAAACTTATATCAAAGCCCAGCATACACACAGAGCCTCAAAGTAGCAACGGAAACAAAATAACAACAGTAAGGAGTTGTATTCTGTTTATCATACTCATTAAAAAACAAATGCCAGCCGACAGAGTTTCCAAGTTAAGCGCATTAGAGAGAAATTGGTAAAGTTGGACCATTTTGCCCCCCTGTTAACGCCCAGCCCCTTGGGTGCGTTTCGTGATCATTCTTTCAGTGCCGTGTTTTCTACAGCCGCCTAATGATTGACTGCAAACGGACGGGCTGTCAATGCGACAAACACGGCATGCAGATGAAAGGGTGTCCCGCCGAGTCGGGCCGATATTTTGACTGTGCGTCTGTGCATGTGTAAGCATCGTCCGTGTGTGGGTGTGTGTTTGTGCATAAATGCACGTGTGATGAATTGACTGTGGCCTTGTCTATAGGCGCCCCTCTGTACAATAGGGACTACAGCAGCAACAACACAAACAATCCTTTTAATCTAGCGCATCTTTTCGCCGCGTCTCGGTCTCATGTCCGACTGCACAAAGAAAGGTCAGGGAGGGCTCGGCTCGGGTGGGTGGAACAAACAACTGGGATTTGCTTTCTCTCTCTCTCTCTCCCTCTCAGTGAGGCTTAAAGGTCTGCTTTGGCGTACAGTTACAGTTAGTTTGCTCGCCATCAAAAGCGAACCCAAACTTCTGAGTTCTCCAACAGATTTATTTGTGTGTTTTGGTGCAGAAAAATGAATGATGGGGGGGCTTTTAAACTTCCTAATAACTCAACTGCGCCGGGAGAAAGTTAAGCAACTTCCTTAAAAAGTTCCCATTCTCCTACATCCTCTCTCTCTCTCTGTTTCTTCTTTGTCTATTTATCTCTTCCCCATGTCATATCGGCGCTCCCTATCTATGATAATAGCTGCCAGTCTGAACATTTAATAATGGCTTCCGAATCAGTCCCGGTACTAAACCAATGCCTACCAAATAGTGCCTGCCTAATCTAGCTCATCCTCCTGAGTTCAATACAGTTTATCAGCGAGAGACAAGGGGGGAAAGAAAGAGAGAGAGAGAGAGCTGTGAGGAAGGAGAGAAAATAAGGAATTGGAGGAGAATAGAGCAGGAGGAGAAGGAGGGAGGAGGGAGGGGGTCAGCGGAGGTAGAAAAGGAGAGATGAATGCAGCCCCTGTTCCTCCCCAATGTCTCAAACAAGGCCTGGGTAAACAGGAAGTACAGCTGCGCTCTGTCTCTGTGACTCTCTCTGTCTTTTAGCTCCTGCACCTCCCTCCTTAGCCTGTCCCAAAATACACTGCATTCCACTTTTTCTATATACGCTAACCCGTGACAATAATAATGGACACAAGTTAATGGGGGAAAGAAAAAAAAAAGGGGGGGAAAAAGTGAGACGCACAAACAAACAATTGACAAATGTCGCCTAGAATGTCCCGCTGCTTTTCTCGTCACATTGCGAAGAGTCACGATAGTTGGCAATCTAGACACGCAGTTCCCCTCAGTGGGCCCTAATCCCCCTATTTCTTTAAGAGAGAGAGGGAGCAGAGCGGAGGAGAAAGGAGGCATTGTGGCTCGAGACAGTGCAGTAAAAAGAGGAGCGTACAGTACCAAATTGAGGTCGCGGCAAGACAATGGCTGCCCTTCACTGGCTCATTCACACACGGTCTCCACACAGCTCTATCAAACGCCTCTTTCTTTTCTTCCTCCCCTCCTCTGTTCTGTTCTTTCTCTTTTCTTTCTCTCACGTCCGCCTTTCTTCTCCCTCATCACAGAGGGATGGGGGATAATGAAACCCCCGGCTCACCCAGGCTGTTCTGGGGCCCGTTTTCAGAGAAGAGGAACTCTCTCTCTCTCTCACACTCTCTCTCTCTCTCTGGCTCTTCTCAATGGCCACCTTCTCATCTTCTCTGTTCAACGCCCTGCTCCTGCTCCTCCCACCGCTTTTGTTTTGGAGGGAGAATAGTATAGTTCAACAGGAAGTGGTTGGTTTTGGAACAGGACCCTATATCATCATATTTTGAGCAGTTCTTAGTGACCTACAGAGGTGTGGATTTCAGTCACAGTCACAAAATTGATGACTTTAAACTCGACAAAATAAAAAAAAAAAGACTCGCAACTCGACATGGACTTTAACACCAATGACTTGTGACTTCACTTAAACTTGGGCCTTTTGACTTTAAAATACTTGATACCTTCCCCCAAGCCCAAAATATGTTATTTAACCCTCTGAGACACACAATAGACCAGTTTTTGTCATTTTTAGGGTGTACAAGGAGTCTCTAGGGGGAGATAGCAGGTACTTTATTACTCCTTTCTTGACAATATTCTATTCTACCTTTCACAATAAAAGCCCTAAACATATAATATTGGCAAGCGAGTACCTCGCATTTTCGTGTCATTTATTTGTCACGCCCCCGGTGTGTAGAGGCCTTAAACTCCAAACCCCCAGATTTATTTTTTCATTCTCAAACTTGGTAGTCCTCAGTCACAACCGCCGTTGACTCAAGTGACATCACGTGAGGCAATTCATTAAATTTTATGCAGATATCTCCGGAGCAATACAAGATTTGATACGACTTTTTGCACAAGACATGCTCTCCAAAATCATGTTGAATGTTATAAATGAACAGACAGCTTAATTCACTATATAACCGATGCTACAGTATGTGGGATAACTAAAAAAGCAAAGGAAGTGTTGTATTAATGTTTGTTGGCTGTGCTCCAGTCAGTAGCACACCATAGGCATTGACAGCGAGTCTTCTAGCGACTCTGGCTCTCAAATGTAAGTCAACCGCTACCAAGGGAAACACCCACCCTGAGGCGTTAAAATTACATACCGTTCCCCTTAATATGTCAACAAAAAAATTGATTTATACTCTTTTGAAAAATGGGGAACAAATACACAATAGCTGCATCATAGTTTATATTTCCTTACTAAAAAAAAAACTGAAAGGAATTCAAAAGGAATGTAATATTGAGGTCAAAATTTGAATAATTTGATCAAAGTGTTTAAGAGATGAACTGTAGATGAAGATTTGTTTAAAATTAACAAAATATTAAGATATAATGTGGTGTTTGTTTTGCTATATATTTGTCATATTTCATGAATAGGAGTTTTTGTTTTGCTTGGATTAGATGTGATTTGATTGTTGATGTGTGAAGTGTGTATTTTTTTCCGACTAGTGATGCTAATTCTTTTCCTGGATTCGCCTCATCAGTAGGCTTAGGGGGGAAAAGTATCCAGAATACTTTGCAACACTTGCATAGGTATGTCAAATACATTCTTTTTTTTTCAGAATTGTATGATTTCCGTCCGTTTTAACACCAATTCAGACCAGCTGTTATGAAAGAAAAGCTTCGTTCTAATATAGAGCTGGCTCTGTCTTTCTTAAGGACAGACAGATGTCTCATTCACTAAGTCACGTATCATATGGACGGCTCGGAGAGAAGAAAAGAACTATGGACAGTTAAGTATGCTCCCCTTCTGCCAATGAATGGATCTGTAGAATTCACTGTTTCACACAGAGACAAAAATCTCAGAATGCATCTGTACAGAAACAAGTTAATAAGAGGGCAGAAGCACCTTCGGGCTATTTGGGTCACAAAGGCCTGATGATCCACAAACCTAATTTGGCTTAGCAAACCTAATCGTTCAAAATGGATCGAATACAGGGTCTATTGGAAGGCCTTTAACCGGTTTATTGCGAGACAACGGGCGAACAGGGATTGGCATTGTTATTCAAAACCACAGAAAAATTGTTGTTGTCCAATCACATTTCAGCAGAAAGATGTCAACTGCCCACAGGGTTGAGCTCGTGATGTTAAGGTGACCATTATTGCATCATTGGAAAAGACTGTTCTTTTGATGGTCAAGTGCTATTCAGTAGAAGTCAATATTATTGCATCGCACAGACTGTACACATACAATGGTATATAAACCTATACAACACATACACTCAAATACAAGCGTATAGAAAAGGAACCTGCAGATACTCGCACACATATCATGCCTGGAGTCAAGTGGAGAGTATAGACCATGAATACTAATAAGAGGAAAGCCTGGATCAGACCACAGGGCAGGGGTCAAAGGCTTCACCTTATTGGTTATCTGTTATACTTTAATATCCGAGGCGATCGACTGAAAACTGATTTTCATTTACGTTAAAGTCACAAGGGAGAAGTCACATAGCAAGAACACGCTGACATATCCTTTGTGTGTATGCAGTGCATTACCGTACAACCACATCATGTAGTGTCCGGATCCAAACAGTTCAGATGGAGCAATTGGGTGTTTTGTATTTTCAAGGAATTTTGACAGTAGTGGAAAACATTTTCATCCAGGCCAAGGCAAATCATTTTTTATTATCTCTGAAAATCGCATCACAAATCGGCCTCAAGGGGCTTTAACATCCGTACATGACACCCTCCTCCGTTCAGACCCAAACCAGCCCAGAGTTGGACAGCCGCGTTGTTAGGGGGGGACGTGTTTGCTTCAGGCACAGACGAGATGTGACATTTCGATCCAGGGAGTCCAGTTTGAGTTACCGTAAATGAATAGCAATAAATAGTAGAAATAAGGTGTTGAAGTTACAAAATAATCCAATAGGACTGTGTGGTTGCATGCATGTGATTGGCCAATACAGCGCCTTGTTGGATGATGTCATGTTCAAAGTTCAAAGTATTTGCTTAATGTTTTTTTTTTTGCCTGAGTCCCTCCGCTGCGTCAATACACTGGCTTCATTCATCACACGTGGCTACTGTCGGTCTGAACACCACTTTAGATCCTCAGTCTACCGAGTTTTTTGTGCTATACTTCATTCCAGCCTACTACAACCTACTGTATATGATATAATTAACATTTTTATTTAAATGAATGGACTTACATCTCTCCATCACTGACTGATATAACATAATAGTCAATCGATCCAGCATTCATGACAATTTTGACTGTATTTTCACCATGCGAAATGTGAAAACCAGTTCATAAGTAGATGTTTAATTCCCTCTAGGTATTCTTGAGATATAAGATACAAGAACAGACGTGAGGTCACAATGACTTTGACCTTTGACCTCCAAAATCTAATCAGTTCATCCTTGAGTCATTGGTGCCAAATATGAAGAAATTCTCTCCACGTCTGAGATATCACGTTCACCAGAATGGTACGGATGGATGTACGGACAAACCAAAAACATAATGCCTCCAGCCACGGCTATCAATGAATCAAAACCATAAAAAAATACAAATTTGTCCAAACTAGTCATTCTTCAATAACCTTGTTGATTAATAAATGCTATAATAATAGTGCTGTCATACTCTGGGTGATGTTATTCCCAAATTTTGGAAGAATTTTGCAATCAGAAATTCCCCGATGGATGATTCTCTCTTCAAACTCGTAATCATTTTGCAGGCAAAGATCTTGGTTGAAGCCATTACTTTAACAGACACATAATACTGTACTTAACTTTTATGCCAACAATCATTTTGTCAGAAATGGCGGATTTTAATGGCGAATAAATGAATGAACAAAATTCACACACACTCCTCACTTTTAACGTGACAGCCGCTGGTGATGTGAATCGATGATGTGAACGTTAGTAAAATAAGCAAGCGGCATTGACCGTCTCTCCTACTTAATACTGTCATTTCATTGCTGTTCAAACAACATGCACAGTGTAGAAACTGTCTGACAGGAAACAGGCCAAACATGAGGCGGTTAAATGACAGGTAGGGAAAAAAAAAGCCAACAGGTGGAAGGACGGTGCTAATGGAGCTATTGTGGATGCAGTCAGAGAGGTGACGCTCTGTGGCCCGCAGGGAGCAGACAGCAGGCCTGACCTCCCTATCTTACATCCAGCGCCGCCACTCTCATGCTGTAATTACCTGTCACGCTGTGAGCGGGTGTGTATTTGCGTGTGTTTTGGACGAAGGGGTGTGGCGGGAGACAGCACTCGCACTTGACCTGACATGCAAACCAACCCTGTGTTTCCCGTAAAAGACATGAAAAAAAAAAAGCGCCGTCGGGCTGAGGCACACCTACCTGAGACCCTGACTCCCCCTGGCCCTCTCCCTTTCTGGCTCCCAGTAATTACCTGTGGGCCTATGGAGGGGTGGGAACCATTGTGTGCTGTCTGCGTAGCACTCAGGGAGATGTGGGATTGATGCGCACTCAGCGACCTCTCTGATTGGGGTTAACAGCAGCCTCATTTGCATGAGGAGACGGGGCTTTCATTAGCTTCAGTAGCGAGACCTCAGGTGCAAAACACACACACACACACGCACATGGAGAGGGTAAATTATTTAACCTTTTCAAAAGACACAAGGTTCTCTTGTTTGTTTTTTTAGGTGTGTGTAAAAAATATCATCATATTTGTCATCGTGGATGAACTTTTACCAGCCAAAATATGCCCCAAAATGTCTGACTACATAAATAGATTTTAATGTGTGAGGGACTCAAGTACAGCTACACTTGACCATTCCACATCTGTTTTCTAGTAAAGCGTCTGCATAGATAGTTTCAAAGGACAGGGCTACGGTAGTACTGTGATATGGCAACGCAATCTCATCCCAACTCGTCATATAACGCAGCTTTGTCACGCCCCATGGCGTCACTTTATTTTCGCCATCAAAACCGTCACGGTTCAATGTAGGATTAGAAAACAAAACCACTACAGTTTGGTTTAGGAAAGAAACACATGGTTTGGCTTATAATTACTACGTTTGCGCAGTGAAAATGACACTGAATGTTGTGAACATTAATTTATCAATTAAACACTGGTATCGGAGCGGTACTCAGTATCGGCCGATACCCAAAGCCCAGGTATCGCTATCGGGACTGAAAAAGACGGATCCCTAAATGGGACATTGGTGTGTTTCATACCAGCGTTAAAGGGTGCCTGTGCAGCAGTACCGAATGTGGCGGTGTGTGACAAAGCGTCAGTATTTGACGCCCTAGGAATGAAAACAGGCTGGGTATGGAGAAAGGTACGAAGAGTTAAACGTCACTAGAACGTTTGGTGGCAAAAGAAAGCTTAAAAAAAAAAAAAAATGTATGTGAATAGTTCACCTCAAAGCAACTAATGATAAAAAACATTTTTCACTCTTCTGTTGCTCTTCCTGAGGTTTCTTACATTTTTTCCCACCGTTAAAAGTTCTTTGGGTGGAGTTGTTCCTTCTGAATCGAGGGTCTGAGGACAGAGGGTGTCATATGCTGCTGTACAGACTGTAAAGCCCTCTGAGGCAAATGTATGATTTGTGATATTGGGCTGTATATACTGTAACGTGACTCTCTCTGGTTTGGTTTACGATCTGTGGGAACATATTCCATGTTTAAAATGGACATTCTCCCATGTTTGCCAACCAGTTTTGGCAAGAGATTACTTTGCCTTGTATGGTGAGTAAAGTAATGCTCCCCAATAACCTCTCCTACAGTGGAGCCGCCGCCATTTAGCAGAAGCAAAACCAGAGAGCTTAGCACGTTTAAGACGCACCCATGACAATTAGGATAATCCAGAACAAATTGTTTTTTCCTCTTTGCCAGAGTGGCTTCTAGCAGCGAGCTAAACTAGTGCTGAGATGCAGTCGGTCTGGTCAACTGTTTGATTTCTAAAAGGGAGTCTCTTTATAACACTACATAATAGGGGTGGGGAATTTCTTTTAATTTTTTTACGGTTTTGAAATCTTTTTTTGAATGCCAGAATCAATATATTTGCTTCATTTGAGTCTATGCAGAGGTAGAGGGAAGTTACCGCTTTTATTGCTGAAGTCTAAGTAACGTGACGTCGTATCCGTTCTGTATCCTTCAACCAAAACAAACCAGTCGGCCGCCGCGAGCCGAAACAGATAGTGGAAGTATACACGTGTGACTAGGTCCAGTTTTCAAAATAAAGTGTTAACAAACGGTACTGTATATACAAAATACATATATGGAAATGAGATTGATTGGATTATATTAGCTAGAAGTAGAAAACATTTTACGTGCCCCTTATAAATTAAAAAGAAAATACCAATAATTTGTGAGGAAAATGTCTTTATTCTCTGATTTTTGGGTTGCTGGAAAATAAATGTAATAAATAATTCCTGATGATGACTGATATATCTGACTTCAGGACATCTCTGACTACATACAGGCTGAAAATCAAATATTCTTACCGAATTAGTTTAGATATTTTTCAAAGTAAAAGTCCCTAGAAGTGTATGATTCAACTATATCACATGGTCTTAAAAAAAAAATAAAAAATTTGCAATAAATCGCAATATCGAATCGCACTTGAATCATCCCAGCCTTATTATAGAAAAAAACAAAAAGATTGTTGCTTTTTGAGGCAAATTTGTGATTTGTGATATTGGGCTGTATATAATATGACTCTCTCTGGTTTGGTTTATGATCTGTGGGAAAATATTCATTATTCCAAATGGACATTCTCCCATGTTTGCCAACCAGTTTTGGCAAGAGTTTACAGAGCCTTGTATGGTTGAGTAAAGTCTTGTACGGCTTCTAGCAGCAATCTAAGGTCTAGTCTTGGTCAAGGTTCAGAAAGGGAGTTTCTTTAGAATACTACATAATACAGTGATTTGCACAAACACACAGTGAGAGGGCATGCCAGACAATATACAACTGAGGACAGCTCAGCGCAGATCTGAAATAGAGTCACGCAACAAAGTGGACACTTCACTCAGTGACACCTACAAAATACTCTCTCTCTCTCTCTCTCTCTCACACACACACACACACACACACACACACACACACACACACACACACACACACATTGTCACACACACTGTCCTGTCCTGCGCTGTCATGTATAATTCAGCGTGTGGCCGGGCGGGCAGATGCCTCATCCCCGGGGGGTCCCATCATGCCTTTGCTAGGATGAAACATTTAACAGCACAGGACAAAATGGAAACACGCTCGACGAATAAACAGGACGGGTTTCTGGAACAACACACACACACACAACACATTCACAGCCTCCCTGTCACATGCTTCGCTTTAAAACAAACATAACCTTTCACACACGCGGGAGCCGAATCAAGAATTACCAAGATTTAGGAGGAGGAGAAATTATTGTGTTGAGTTCACATTCGTACATGTTTTTGTACAAAACCAGCTTTTATCATCGTGACCTCCAAGCCCGAATGCACACACACACTTTCACACACACACTCTTGTGCAGAGAGAAACACTGGTTCTCATTTTAAGCTTGTGAAAACAAATGGCCACTTGGGTTGTGCACGCACGCGTACACACACGCACACAACCCAGAAGTGGGTCGTTAAATGAGTCACCCAACAACTGTAAGAGTGCTTTTACGGCAGCCTCCTAAGTGAATAACTGTAGAGAAACGACAATATGGCCGCATAATATCAATAGCATTCCATATTCGGCGCATGATGGGGCAAAGAAGAGGAAGCTGGGTGGGTGTGTGTGTGTGTGTGTGTGTGTGTGAGCGCTCAGAGGCTTCTGTATGAACGCATGCCTGTGCTTGATGGAGCAAAGAGGAAGAAGCTCTGTAAGTGTGAGCAGATGCCGGTGCTTTGAGTGTGTGTGTGTGTGTGTGTGTGTGTGAGCCTAAGAAGGCCTGGAGCGAGGCCAGGCCGGCTGTAGACTGTGAATATTAATGCGCTGTAACCTTGACGCACGAGGAGCTGCTGGTGCTGGAGAGAGGAGCCTCCTCTGATGACATCAGACAGGAAGACAGGGACTCCTACCTGATGTAACACGCTGAGGCGTGACTCCTCACTTACACCTCTCCTCTAGTTTCCTCTAATCTCACCTTGTCTCCTCACACATTTTACTCCTCATCTTCTCCCTCAACCTAGCCCTCGATCCTCTTCTCCTTTTCCTTCCATCCTCTTCTCTCTTAAATCTCTTTCTCCGACATTGCAGCCGTGCAATGCATTCTGGTAGCGTGGCGGTGGGGTTCGAGTGACGGGGGCGTCACGTTGGCCATTCCTCATATGCATAATGTTGAGGTCTAGGCGACTGTACGCAATATCAGGGGCGTCCCGTGCGACTTGCTGTTAAACTAACCGTTGCTGATCCAAAATAAAGACAGATTCAGCAACTGCGTGGCTTAGAAGAAAGTTTCCAAACGAACCGCCATGTTGGTTCCAGTTTCAAAGCTGGGAGCAGCAGCCCACGAGGGAGAGCGTTTGTCCAATCAGGTGCTTTGTGTCTAGTGACAGCCCATCAAGCGTCCAATGCTGGGAAATATGGATAAAAAACGCCCCTGTGGACACGTACCATAACTTTGTCTCCTCACGCACAATGTCCTCCACCCTCCCCCTCCATCACTTCTCTCATCTCGTCTCCTCCACACCTCCTGTCCTCCTTCCTTTTATGTAACCCATGTTCTCCGCCCTCCTCTTCTCAGCTCTCTCCTGTCCTCTACTCCTGACCTTGTCTCCTCAGACCTCATGTCCTCTCTTTTCCAGCAGCCTTCTTCCTCCCTCTCCTTAGCTCCTTTCTCAATTTCTTTCTCCACCTCCATCACGTCCCACCACCTCTCTCCTCTTCTGCCCCCCACTCACCTTTCTTTCCTCTAATCAACCTCTAATCTTTTCTTTTCCATCCATCCTCTTTTCCCTCCTTTGTTCTGTCTCATTCTCCACCTCCATCTCCCTCCTCTCCTCCTGTCTTCTACTCCTCCATCCTACTTCCTTCTATGTAATCTAACCTTGTCCTTCTCCTTTTCTCGCTTTACATTCAGTCCTCTTCACTCCTCTCCTCCTCTTTCTTCAATCGCTTTCTCCACCTCCATCTCCCTTTCCTCTCCTCTCCTGTCTTCTACTCCTCCATCCTCCTTCCTTTTACGTAACCTTGTCGCCTCATACCTCATGTCCTCCACCCTTCTCCTTTTCATTCAGTCCTCTTCACTCCTCCTCTGTCTTCAATCTTTCTCCACCTCCATCCCCCTCTTCTCCCTCACTTCCCAACACCACACTCCTCTCCGCTCATCTCCTTGTCTTCTCTTCTTCTCCTTCTCTTTCCCTTCCATAACCTTGTACTATCCTCAGCTCTCCTTCTCCTCCTCCTCCTCTTCTCTATCCTCCTATCTCCTCTCCTCTCCCCTTGTCCATCATTATCGCCATTCACCTCCCATTCTTCTCCCTCCCCTGTGAGGCTGTACAACTCTCTCTCTTTCCTCTTTCTGCCTCTCTGTCTTTCCACCCCCACCCCCTTCTCTCTCTCTCCCTCTCTCTCTCTCCCTCTTTCAGCTCACTGCCAGGCTACCACAGCCCAAACTGTTCAGCTGCAACTGTTCCAAGCCCAATAATTACAGCTTGTCAGAAAGAATTAATTTTCTCATTTCTCATAAAGACGTGTAAAAAATTACCATGTTATTATAACGCCGCCACTCTCTGGAGGCACCGACGAAAACCAAATTTAATTTCGGAAATTCTTCCCTCGCACATTAAATTAAACACATAAATAAGAGTTTAGGAATTGGGGGGAGGTTGTCGGGGGGGTGGTTGGAGGGGGGGGGGGAGCATATGTTCGTTAGGCCGGCCCCGGCTCTGGGTAATGGCCGTCGTAATGTTTTGATGGGCCAGGCTATTGGTAAGCACCAATACATTTGCATGATCACCGTCGCGGCAGGCAAGCGAGCTGCCAATTAGCTCTCACACAGCTCTGGACAGCGCTGGGAGAGAGAGCACCGCGGATCTGTTCGGCATAAGAAACACACAGCGAGATATGGAGCAGAGCTAATTAACAAGCACGTATGGAGAATAGCATATTTACTGCAGGGAGATGGTCCGTGAGATGTGTGGCTCCTCACAGAGGATCTGCTACTCTTAAGGAAATGTTTACAGTAAAGCAAGGCCTTGGGTTCAACGGGGGAAAATGCAAACAAAAAAACATGGCAAGAGACCTTGCACGCAGATGCGATAAAATCGATTCAATAAAATGATTTTCTGTTACAATTCTATTAATACTCTTTTTTGCTTTGCTCATTTTGTTCTGTCAAGGCTCAGTAAGCAATTGCTTTGGCTGAGTGCCGTGAGCGTGCACTGATCTAAATAACTTTACAGATTCACTTTTACAACAGAAATTAGCCTCTCGTAATTCGACAGATTCTGCGTACGTGCCGACTCCCCGGCTCCTTGTGGATGATCGGTTTGTCTGTCTGTGATACCCTCGACCCAATCACTTCCTCTTTCATCTCCCTCAGAAAACGCACCAGAAATCAGATAACCAACAGCAACATGCAGTCAATGTAAAAGTTGTAACAAAGAACCGCGACGTGCAGCTTTTTCGTGCTTTCTGAGACTGTTCTCCCCGAGAAGCATAACTACATCAGTAATATGCAGTCGTGCTTCTTTGTCGTAATACGTTTAAGTTCGAGTGACAAAGTTTTCTAGCTGCCGTATTAGTAATTGGAGTGAAGGAGGAAGACAGTTATTATAGAGTGCTACAGGAATGAGCACTAAAATCTGGAAATAAGTTAGCATTTTAGCACTTTCGGTTCCCTCGTCTGGAAGTCTATTTGTTCTTCGAATGGGTTTTTACTTAGACGCCTGAAATAAGGTCTGTGGTTGACACAAGCTGAAGAGACTTAACGTTTTGGTTTACCAAATAAAATAAGTCAGTAAATATCCCACTCGTTAATTTTGAAGCCTTTATGTGTCTTAAAAAAGTGACTCACGCCGACTCGTTCGCCTTTACAGCTTTGTTGAGTATACTCACGCTCATACGACCGTGGTGTAGTTCATTTATAGCCTAATGTTAGTTTTTACTTCTGGAGATTGCATTCACATTTAAAAATTCATTAAAAAAAATGGTGTCCATTTGTGGAGATTATCTTGCCGAACAAAACATGTAAGTATCATAAACGTGTGTTTGCCACAGAGCTTATTTTCTGCAATAATCCAAAACCCAATGGAAAAATCCCATTGGTGTTTTGTCGAGGGAACCCAGGGCGATGCTAACTTCCTGTTTGGCCTACAAAAATGTGTCATCCCTGGAGCACTCTATTATAGAGCGACATCAATGGGCGATTGCTGTTTGATTCTAGTTTACAACCGACAGTCAACATTGTTGTTTTTTATAGCATGGCCATGTCGTTCCATAACCTTAAACGTTTATTATTGTAACCATGATGAAGAAGATCCCCTAACCTTAAAGCTACTATGAAGAACTTTGTGTTGATTTTGGTGGTCCCTGTGGACGGTAGTGTTTCCGAGCACCAGAGTCCCTTTAGAAAACCTCCCTTTTTTACTGCAGCAGAGTCTGACAGTCTGCTCCATGCAGTCCTTGTTCTGGTTCTCCCGTGCCTCCCTTCCCTCCAGCGGGCCCAGCAATTCGGCCTGGGCCTCCAGCAGCGTGGTGTCAGTGTTGGCTCCTAGCGGCGATCGTCGGAGCAGCGAGGCAAAGCTCTGCTCCTGGTCGGAGGAGGAGCCGCTGCTGCCGGGCGCTGAGCTCTCCACCTCACGCCGGAGCTCCGACTGCAGGTCAAAGGTGGCTGCCGGAGGCCCCAACGGAGTCCGAGCTGAAGGAGTTTCTTCTGATTTAACGCTGAATCCGAGCCAGTGGCACCGATGACAGCCATTAGGAAAAGCTATATAGAAATAGCCAATCTTCTCGCTGATGGTCTCGTTTACTGATGTAGGTCATATAGAGGCATCAGTATTAAATTGAGACAGTTTCATAACAAGTTAAAAGTTCCTCACTATAACTTTTTTAACAGTCATCAGTCAGTTTTGGAAGGCACGGACAAATGATGTCCGTGCAAAGGGGGGCGTCAGATCAGAAAACGTTGTGTCGTTCTGGACAAACTGTATTTTGTCATTTAATTTGCTGTTTACTCGTTGTGCTGTCTTTGTTCTACAGCGGCCTTCCCGTGCACTTGCTGTACATTTGTCCGCAGCTCTCACAACAGTGTCGGGGAGCAACTTCCGCATGGACAAGTGCATGACTAAGTATGTACAAGCAAGAGTGTAAACAATAACTGCTGACAGTGTGCACACAGCCGCAGGTTGCCGCGGGGATCATGCTGAGCCTGTAATCCAAGCAAATAAAAAAAAAATGCACTATTTATATTGTAATGCAAACTTAAAATTAAAGTTGAATTTCCTATGACTGCCTTTTACATTTTGTATGCTACATTTGTATGTTTTTTATTGGGATTTCTTCTTTGTGAGTAAGTTTTTGCTCGGGGATTTCAAGCTGGGATCCCATTTCTGGAGTTGAATAATAACTACCTCCTTCTCGGTCTCTTCCATCTTTTCTCCTTGTGTGAGGAAACAACCAGTTTCATGACATTTGATTTCCATTGTTTTATGGGGGACACAGATCTTAAAGCCTTGACATATGGTAACCCTAACCCTAACCCTTTTATCTGTTCAAAATGTACCTTAAAGGGAGATCTGTCAAGTATTTAATACTCCTATCAACATGGGAGTGGGAAAATATGCTTGCTTACCCATAGAACCCATTTTCATTCATATATCTTGAGGTCAGAGGTCAAGGGACCCCTTTGAAAATGGCCATGACAGTTTTTCCTCGGTTGGTACCAATGGATTCCTTTGGTTTTATAGTTTCATATGAGTGCCAGTATCTTCACTCCAGCTTTAAAACTGAGCACGCTACAACCTCCGACAAATCGATTGCTTTAATGTGTTAAAGAAATTAGTGGCGTTAAACAACTCAAACTTATAACAGGGCAAACTGAAGACTGGCTCATGGTCAGAGAGAGTACAGTATCATGGGCCAATTGGAACAAAGTTTAAGAAAAGGGAAAGGGTGCGATGATGGATGAAACTTACTGATTCATCATCTGATCCCGCTTGAAGCAAATATAGAAGCAGACTACGCAAAGAAGAATTCAGTGACGTTATAGAAGTCTGATGAAACCGATGCAGAAGACCAGCCCCATCTCGCTCCCACAAACAAACTCACCCAAACACAGATGAACGGGGTGTCCCCTCCAACTCTCTGGCACAGCGCAGACAGGGACTTTCCCCGCCTGCAGCGCAGCACAGACACACACACACACACACACACACACACATATTCCCAGTGACACACAGAGAAAAAGGTCACCCCTGGTTGACACACACACACAGTGGGCAGATTCATGGCTGATCTGACAGGGCCGCGACAAACATTCATACATCCATACGCAGACACACAAACACACACGGGGCCACGGTCAGCGGAACCAGTGCCAGCTAAATCTCCTCAGCAGAGCGGTGACGAGGCCGCAATCTGTGATCATGACACCGCCTTGACACACACTGTCTGGACTTCTTCACACACATAAACACACAAAGACACGAGCGTAAAGAGTGAGCCGACAGTATCAGCTGAGCCTCTATTTCATGGTCGTTTGTCTTGGATCTATCGCTGCTTTTTCGTCATCGCGGCCCGAGCACGCCGCAGGATAGTTTTCCACTGACACGCCACAACATAGAAACACAGAAATTCAACAGTCAAATTCATTTCCAAGCCAAGTTTTTAGATGAGCAGTCAAAGTTCTCAAGATAGAAACAAGTGACTGTGCGGAAGAGAAGTGGCGAGGACTGTGTTCAGAAAGATTCAGTATGTTTGCATCCCAGCTTCCACGCCGGTGGCGACTGGTGACTCAAAAAACTGGGGAGCGTAGGAGGAAAACCAAAACACGGCCTCGTGTTATTTTACTGTAGTTGGCTACTTGTCTCTACTTTCTTATGTTCAACGAAAAATTAAGTAGTAAAATAATGGCTTATAAGAATTCCTAAAGGCTCTGACACACCAAACCGAAGGTCAGCCGTCAGATAATTTGGGGCCGTTGGTGAGCGTCCGTTGGCCGAGTACTAGAAGGGGATGAAAACTAGACTTACCGCCCCGCGGTCATATTCCATATGTCAACTTGTGGTTTACATCCATGTCTGTAAATGTCATCACTTCACCATTTTATCCTGATAGACATTTGTGTGAAATTGTCATAATTAGCATGTGAATTCTTGAGTTATTGCCAGGGCGGAGGCATATAAAGGGAAATATGAAAAAAGTAAATTTGGACTCTGCTGAAAAGGCCTACATAAAATGTAATTTTTTATTTATGTGAATCTATCAATGGCTTAACCACCAGTTTGTCACACTCACATCTAATACACCAAGGCCACAGTACTATCGTCATACTGTATATATTTACTATGATGGATTTATCTTTACCTGTATGATTACGGACTGTCAGTACAAAGAAAAAGGAAAAAAATATGTGTGGAAAAAATACCCTTCCAGAAAAAAGGTGTATAAGGGTTAAGCTGTCTTTGAGAAGGTTATTGTTAATAAGAGTAACTGTAAACCTTCAGTAACTCCGGCAGACTGATGGATGGAACCGTCTGTGTATGAAATACACATTGAAAGGAGAAATAGGAGATCAGTTGGAGCTCTTACCGGTAAGTTGACGGAACAACCTGAAGAGATAAATGTCCTGAAGAAATCAGTTCCTCTGTTCACTGGTCGCCCTCACACCTGGACACAGAGAAGAATAAAAAAACAGTTAATTAATAGAACTAAATGCAGATAATCAGATGTGCATTACTGTGGGGTTAGAAATAGGGATGTCATGAGAACCGGGCTCAATTTTAAAGCTAGAGTGGAGGGTTAGGGTTAGGATACTGGTATCATATGAAACGACAAAACCTAAGGAATCCATTGGTACCAACCATATCATACTAGCTTGTCGAGAAGGAGGCTAAATAACACTCTAAACTTACACTACATTTTTGCGAGAAAAAACTGGCATGGCCATTTTCAAAGGGGTCTCCTTGACCTCTGACCTCAAGATATATGAATGAAAATGGGTTCTATGGGTACCCACGAGTCTCCCCTTTACAGACATGCCCTCTTTATGATAATCACATGCAGTCATAGTAACACTGACACACTGACAGCTGTTGTGGCCTGTTGGGCTGCAGTTTGACATATATACATACATTTGCATAAAGCAATCATATTTGGTCACTCCCATGTTGATAAGAGTATTAAATACTTGACAAATCTACATTTTGAACACATACAAAATGTGTGATTTATTTGTGATTAATCGTGATTGACTATGGACAATCATGCGATTAATTGCAATTAAATATTGAATTGATTTACAGCCCTTGGAAGCCATTCTGATCTTTAGTCACTTTTAAACATTTTGTCATCAAAGTTTAATTTCAGTAAAGTTACTCACTAACCAATAGGCTTCCAATTTACAAATCATTCTGACTTTTTACATCTAGTCCGAAAAGTAGCTCAGAAATTTCTAGAATAAATGTGATTGTAGAACGTGCATTTGCCTGGATATCTGAGTGTGTGCTGGTTGGGTGTGTTGCGTGTCAAACACCCTTGTGCAGGAAATGATGAGCTAAGAGAGAAAGAGGAGGGTGAAAGGAGATAAAAAGATAAAAAAAAAAAGTGAAAGGGAGCAACAGAATACAACAGCTGAGGGTCTATTAACTCATTCTAGTTCACTGATCCTCTCCTCCTTTCCTCCTCCTCATCCCTTCATTCCTCCTCCTTTTCCTCTCCCTCACCCCCTCTTGCTCCCTACATTCCTCCTACCATCACCCCCCCCCCCTTCATACCAGAATTCTTCCATCTATAAATATCAACAAGAGAGACTATAGAAGTACATACACACATATTGTAAACACACACACCAGTTTAAACCAATGAGCACAGTGGCGTATTGTGCCAGCAGAGCCAATACACACTTCCACGGCCATTACTCCCCATGGAAACAGGCGAGCGCATTCGCACACACATGTGATGTTGACGTTGTACCCGCACAGTGGCTGCCTTAGACAATAAGCTATTTCAGGGCCAAATCGCTGACAAAAATCCATTTTTCCACCCCGCTAAAAAAGATCAGGAATGAGGGAGGGAGAAAAAGAGCAGGATGGAGAGAAAAGCTGAAATCAAATAAACAGTGGCGTACATCTCTCTTAAGCTGGATTTATCTCTGTATTTTGTCATCATTCTAATTTATTCCCCAACCTGCTTACAATTACTGCCTTTTCAAAACTCATATCGCCGGCTTGTTGTTGTTCTCGGAGAGATTGCGTGGTATCTGCGAATGAATGAGCGGGGGACTTGCATAAGGTGGAAAAGCTCCTAGTGTACTTTTGTAGATTATCCACTTGATACCGATTCATTTTCTCTCTCACTTGTCACAGTTTTGTAAAGGAGGCGATGTAGGACAAACATGCAAAACACACACACACACGCACGCACGCACGCAGACCCACATACACACACAGCGCTGTAGAGTGTAGAGGAAGGGAGTGGGCTCATCATCTTTAGTTGTGATTACAACACTTGGCAAGCTCTCCCCTGCCTGTTTGCCTGCCTATTGCCTTACAAATGGATTAGTAAGCCCTGTTCCATTTGTGTGTGTAGCTTCTCTGAGATTTAGGCTGACTTACAAATAACACCAATCAGATTTGGGAGCAGCCGTTGTGTAGTCTTTTTTCCGGGGAAATATTGGGCGATGTGATTTGGGGACAGTGCTGCCGCTTGTATGTACTTAGTTTTGGAAAACCTTGGGACTGTGTGAGTCTGTGTGTTGGGAAGATTTTACACATTTCATGATAAGGAAGTCTGAGTGCAACTTTTGGAGTTGGTCGGCGGTTAATCCATGAGAGGCCTGCTTGCTCATCCCTAGTTTACATGTAATACAGAAGAGGACAACACTCATCTGAGGAAGAGAGACATAGAGGTATTTAGACGGGGAAAGAACGGTATAAGATGATGAGTGTGTTAAAAGCAAGAAAGACTATTTTTTATTTGGGGGATTGGTGTTTGTTTCTCTTATTGGTGCAACTAAGAGACAACTATGAAAGAACTGCAATAAACAATGCCACTGGCCACATTTTCACTCATCATTTCAAGAAGGGTTGGGCGATATGATGGTATATACAGTGTGACGGTAAAAAATGTTCATTCTCCATTGGTAGAGATTTGGCAATACCGTTTCCACCGCATTGGCTATTCTCATGTTGTTTCGTGATCTCGCAAATCCAGCTGCCTGGCAGCATTATTATGAATCCTACTATAGCGAAGGCATAGCCCGCCTTACTCAGCCTCAATCTCACTCCTCACGCCTCATTCCTAAACCTAACCAATCCAACCAGTGAAGGCAGCGAGTACTAGCCAATCAGAGGCAGAGTAGGGCGAATTGGTATTGAGAATTATGGAATTTCCCTGGTACTGGTATTGACTACTAAATTTCTAGCATCGTAACATCCCTAATTGAGAGCATGATGCAACTATGAAAATTCTTAGCCTTTCATGTACCATATGAACCCTAAGCAGGAATAAAACAACATTACAAAAACATAAAAATATAATAGCACACTGAAGAATCTCCCTTTAAAAATAATTTGATCTTTGTGCTTTGCATCAAGGAGCTGATCCAGGTCAGTCCATCAGCGCTGACAGACTTCTTTACCCAGGCATTAACTACTGTACATGTGAGAAAATCATTTATTTTTTGTGATTTTAGTGTGAAATCAGTATAATGTGCTTTAAGTGCCTTGCTCCAGAGCATCATGACTGGCAACTATCTGGTCACAAACTCTCCTCTCTATCATTTATACATTATAAAATAACATTATAACACTGAGAACACCAATTTGAGCGTAGAAGAACATGGAGTGTTTGGTATATGGGAAAAGTGAGTATGTGTGCCTTTGTGTGTATGTGTGTGTATGAGTGTGTGTACACATGTGTCTCTCCCGACCCCGAGAGTACAGTTTGTGTGAATAAAGCTCTAAGCTGAGCTTCCATTAAGCCTCTTTCAACACAATGCCTTTCTCTCTCAGAAACTCTGTCTGATGGAAATCTGCTTTTGTTGCCACAGTTCAATGTCCCTGCTATCTCCTGATGGAAGGAGAGAGAAAGGAAGTCCTGAATGGGCCTCTATAGTTTTATGTTCCAGACAGTTCACACACACACACTCTATTTTGCCAAATCACACACACTCCTTGCTCCTCCACAATGAAATCAATGCTCTCAGTTTTCCTCTCTGCGCGCAGCATCTCACAGTGCCAAAGGCTTCTTGTGATCAAACACCACATCGTGTTCTGCAACTTCTGATACTGATGCTAACACAGTGCAGCTTTTGTACTCCGGTGTGGCTGTTCATTCACATTGTATTCAGGCGCGATAAAGGATGCCTTTTTTGATGGGTGTTTTGATTATTATCATTATTCTTTTTTTGGATGGAAATTTCTTATTTTCTAACGGTTGCCATGCTTTTTTTTCTTACTGATAGTTTTCTGATCACATCTCTCTCATATTTGCTGCCAGGTAGAATACACCTGCACCTTGCATTAGCATTGTCTTTTCAAAATAAAATCAAACTATAAAGTCATGTATTGTATAACTCAAATCAGCAATGTAAAAGTTGTAATATGTTTTATTTAAAGAGACATTTAACTTTAGATTTTTGACTGCATGTTATGTTATGTGGTTCTATAATCTCTGCACTGTCTGTGTGGGCATGTTTGTGTGTGAGTGGGTTACACAAGTGAACATATGTCAGGAAATATGTGTTGTGGTTTGGTTTGGATGGGAGCGCTGAGCTGCTGCTCCCAGGGCTACCGTGGGACCAGGAGTGTCCGGGGATAAAGCCTGATTGTTGGGGAAGATAAAGACCGCTAACAGAGTGGACGGAGAGGGGAGGGACCACAGGACCATCCCGCCAAAGGCTGCCACACACACACACACATGCTTGCATGAAGGCACAAAGATGTGAACTAAAACACGCACATGAGCATTATCTACAGTGGTTCTGCGTTAGTTTTCTACAGTAGTTTTGCATTAAAAACAAACAGTGTCAAAGTGGTATGTTGGCAATATGTTGGTGGGGAGATCATAGGACTGTTGGCTGGAAACAAGACCGACATAATGATTGTCTCTGAGACAGTCAGACAAAGACAAAGACAGATACAGAGAGGGGACAGAACATATAGATTGAAAGATATAGACAGTCAATACCGTGGGGATCATTTGCAAAAACATTTGTTTTAATTAAAGGTGTGTTTCTAATGTCAGCCACATAGAAGGCAGTAACAGGGACTAGAAATTAAAATAAGTTGTGACCTCCATTGCCGGCCAATTGGAAGCTTGTGACTGGGTGAAATGGATTATAGACAGGATACGATGGAGACAGATAGGGAGAGCTGGGCCTGTGATATTGCTATTGTGTCCGCCTGCAGGTGACCAGGGTCAAAGACACCACTGGAGTAAAGACTGCTGGTGAACAAAAACACGTTGAAAAATTCTTATTAATATGGCAGCATATTCTGGTTCTGGTACTTTGTTAAAATATTAATAATAGGGATGCACCGATATCAGTTACCAGTATTGGGTATCGGGTCTGATACTGTGCTCATGTACGCATACTCGTACTCGCAAAACGGGACTAGTTCCCAAAACTTTTCCCAGCGAGGTCAGTGGAGTAACTATGTAACCGTGACTCTATTTTTAGAGACGTTGTTGTTGTGCAATTGTTGCATTTTTCCAATTCTTTTAGCACTTAAAATTAAGATCTGTTCACCTTCATAGTGTTGAGGTTTGGAGAAGAAATCTCAGAGACGGATATCTCAAAACCTCGGCAAATAAAACTAAAACTATCTGCATAGCTAGATATTATCCATCCATCCATCCATTAGCTATACCCACTTATGGAGCCAATCCCAGCTGACATTGGATGAGAAGAGGCGGGGATACACCCCGGACAGGTCGCCAGTCAATCACAGGGCATACCTCGATATCACTAGAGGTAATTGAGCAAACATGTCTTTGTGTTATTAGGCTGCACTAACCCTTTAAAGGGTGTAAAGTTAAGATTAACTCCAGGACAGAAAGAGCGATGTAATGTATGCACAGATAGTGTGTGTGTGTGTGTGTGTGTGTGTGTGTGTGTGAGCAGCAGCAGTTGGAGCATCTGCGAGGGTCACAATGTTGAAGTCCAATCTTGTTTTAACAAATTAATAAGCTCAGCATTCCTCCATGCACACACACACACACACACACACACACACACACACACACACACACACAGAGTTGCATCGCATCTTCACCACTTAATCACGTTACTCACGGCCTGTCGCAGCACAACACACTCCACACTGACCATACACACCTACTCCAGCACATATACACACACTGTCGATACACAGCTCATACATATAAAGTATACAGCTGCAAGTAGGGACATAAGTGCATGCACATATACACTCAACACACTTATTCTAAGGTAAAGATCAAAGGGTGAACATGTCATTGTGGAGCATCTCTTCAAGTATCTGTTGCTCATTGTCTAACACTGACCGTTATATAAACTCAGAAATGTTGATTTTCTCTAATTGTCTCTTGAAGGCACAATCCACCATTCATAAAGCATCTCCAGTAAAGGACTTGCGTTGTGCTATACGCTACACTTTTCCCATCTTCAATTCAATCCATGTGGACAACAACATCGCTGAAGCAATTTCATTTCTTCCTTCATTCATTTTAAATGGATTATGCCGCATTCTCTAAATGATAATGTTAACAATAATAAAAATGCACTTCATTATATCCCATGGGCAAATTAATGGCCTAGCGCATTATATGAAAAGAAGGCATGGTCTAATACCACACAAACAATGCACCATTGGGTCCAAAGATGTCACCACGAAGCACAACTTACTGGAACAAATGTGCTTAGCAATTATGCGTCGGTGACATCGGGGTATTTGTGTTGTTTGTTGTATGGACAAGGACGCATCTCAGTACCTTGACCCCTTCTCAGAGCAGCCCAACAGCTATTCAAACTAAGGGATCCTTTTGAAATATAACACCACTACTTTCTTTTACCAAGTCCAAATCAACATGGGTAATTAGAATTATATAAACAAGGAAGAATGAGGCCTTTTCTGTTCCGCCTTTGTGAGACAGAATGGATAAATTGCATTTTCTGATGGATGTCAATAGGAACACCAGATACACGGTCGGGAGACCTTGTACAGACCTTGAAACAAACACACAAACATGTTACGGAGGCAAACATCCTACTGCCATTATGTCCTTTTCTCTCAGGCTCTCAAACCAAAAAATCTACAGCAGTGTCTTGTCTTGTGTGCTCGGTCCTGTCTGGTGTAGCAGCCTGTTCAAATCTGGCCTCATGTGGGCAGTTTATACCAAATGACTGGTCCTTATTAAACCTATTACATCGCTTTCATGTTGTGTAGATAAGGAAAATCTGTCCTGGGATCAATAAGGCCTTGTTCAGACTGCCAGCCCAAATCCGTTTTTTGGCATATCCAGATTGTATCCAGATTGATTTTTAGAAAGTCTGGACGGCACAAAACCACATGAAATGCGATTTTTTTTGTCAAATTGGATCCAAACCACAATTGGAGGTGGCTTGAAATGCGATTCCAATCGGAGCTCTACAGATGCGTCTCAGTCTGGACGCTCTGGCCGCAAAAATGATTTCAAAGTGTCTTTTTGCGTCACTCGCAACGTCTCCAGCAAGTGTGGAGATTGGTCTGGCTATGCTGGACTACTCGCAATGCGACACACACACATACAAACACATCTCTCAATAATCTGTCAAGTGCAACTAGATATTTCCATTGGTCGCACCGTGTGCCTGACATTTAGCAGGTGTGCCTATGTGTGTATGAGTGAAACCTTGCCCTGTACTCCTCTGCAAACTACATTAAAACATACCGCTATTTCAAAATGAAGAGAACAACTGATTGTTTTTTTTTTTTCGGCAAGAAAAATGCTGCAGTGCCCCGACATTACTGGCGGAGGTAACCGCTCTACCACCTGTCTCCTGTGTCCCCCGGTGTGATTATCCTGACCCAACATCGATAAAACGGCCAACATTATGCATTGCATTTATTGCAAAAAGTGCAGCCAAAGCACGGCTGGGAACCGTGCTTTTGCTGTCGGAGCATCGACGTTCCAAATTGAAATAATAGACTGTATAAGAAGTGGATGCAGTCACCATGACGTCACCTATAGGTTTGTGGACTTTGAAGCCTTGAATTCGGCATTTTGGCCGTCGCCGTCTTGGTTTTTTAATTTCAAGTTTACAATATTTACTGAGGTAATAAATCCAGTGAGAAGTAGGCTCATTTTCTCATAGACTTCTATACAATTAGACTTCTTTTTGCAACCAAAGCAGTCGCCCCCTGCTGGCCAGTAGAGAGAATGCGAATCTAAGGCACTTCCACATTGCCTTCACTTTTCAGACCCTGAAGTTGCCCACTGATTGAAAAAAGAAACAGCTCCTGTGGCGTGACACATGCATGGCCGTCAGAGCAGACCCCCTCCACGTGGCGGTTCAGCGCCAGGCAGCAGCATTCACTTAATTACATGTTTATTACAGAGGTTGTAGTTTCCAGTGGTGTTGAACTGGACTGCATTATATTGAGAGGGGTAACGTTTTTTATTAAGGTTTTGTAATAAGCGTTAGTTAATAGGTAATAAAGCCCTTATAATTCCTGATAAGATGTTTATTAACATTTATATATGTGTTAATAAGACAATATAAGTGTAAATAAAAGCATTATAAACTTTAATTTATAAGCACTTAGTAAGAAACGTATTAAGAGTTTATAGACTGCTTAAGAATGTTAATAAAAACCTCATGAGTTTCTCATAATTGTTTATAATAGCATTACAAACTAATTTATTTAGTTTAACCAATTGTTTTGTTTCCTTTTTGTAAGATAAATACATACTTTATTAAGCATTTATTAACAGTTAACTATGCTTTTTTGCAGGTACCGTCTCTAAAGCAAGTACAATAAGAGTATTAAGGGTAATAAACCATTTATTATGCACTTATTAAAAGTTCCTTTTAAGATTATTTTTGGGCATTTTTCTGCTTTTTTTAGATACACCTAATTATGACATGCAGGCCGAAGCCTTAGTACATCAATACATTTAGTTTGTGTTTACACCTCTCAATGCCATTTTCTCTCCTTTATTAATCTATTAAAGAGCTCCAACATAAACAAGAAAAATGTGGAATTGTTTTATTTCTAAGATGGCATTTGGGGG
>CAKAOI010026904.1:31057-67078 GCA_916701655.1 Sebastiscus albofasciatus
CACACACACACACACACACTCTATACTCTTGTCCCACGTGTCTGTGACTGTGTACATTTCTATTGATTTCACCAGACAGAGAATTCCCACTGGCTGTTTTCTGGCTTGTGAGGACATGGTAAGAGGGTGTGTGTGTGTGTGTGTGTGTGTGTGTGTGTATGTGTGTGTGTGTGTGTAGCAAGTACTGTATCTATCGGTATGTGTATGGTTGCTTACATAAATGCATGTGTGTGTGTGTGTGTGTCCCTGCACTCGACAGCACATGAAAAGGCAGAGCAATTGAACGTCTTCATCTTGTGTTGCTCAGTCCAGAGAGGCAGCCATGCTAAGCACAGAAGGAGCGCTCACACACACACACACACACTCTCTCTCTTTCTCTCTGTCTTGTTGCTTCCTCGTCTCCAGAACGGGACATGACTAATTTCTCCAAACAGAGCGACAGAGTAAACACACTACGCTGATACCGCTGTTGACAGGGCTCCCCTCAGCTCCAACAATCTCCCGTACCACTACCACCCCCAAAAACACACCCACTCCCCTCCTCCTCCTCCTCCTCACCCTCCATCCTCCCCTTTTTTTCCGCCTCTGTGCCCCTAAGTCAGTGCAGATATTGCTCCAAGTCCAGCGGCAGTAAATTAAATCTCTGTGCCAAGCCAAGTAGTGTGAAATCACATTAGATCTTAATCAGGGACTATTGTGTTTGCCTTGTTGGGTTTTTTTTTCCTATTATTATGGGTGTTATCTTTTGTTGTGTGCAGTTTTATTTCACAATGTGTAAGCATCACAGGGGGAAATATCTGTGACTTTAAGTTCTGACTTCTTGCTAAGTGTCCTTAAAGGGGACATATCCTGCTCATTTCCAGGTTCATATATTTGCATTTTGGGGTTTCTACTAGAACATGTTTATATGTTTTAATTAGGGCTTTCAAAGTTAACACAATAATAGCGAGTAAACGCATATTCGTTTTAACCCCACTAATTTCTTTAACACTTTAACGCAAGCGATATTTCGGAGGTTGTAGCAGGCTCAGTTTAAAATTTAAAGTGAAGACACTGCCATCATATGAAACTAGAAACCTAAGGAATCCATCGGTACCAACCATGTCATACTAGCTTGTTGCAAAGGAGGCTAAATAATGCTCCAAACTTCAGCTACATTTTAGCAAGGAAAACCGTCATGGCCATTCTCAAAGGGGTCCCTTGACCTCTGACCTCAAGATATGTGAATGTAAATGGGTTCTATGGGTACCCACGAGTCTCTCCTTTACAGAAATGCCCACTTTATGATAATCACATGCAGTTTGGGGCAAGTCATAGTCAAGTCAGCACACTGACACACTGACAGCTGTTGTTACCTGTTGGGCTGCAGTTTGCCATGTTATGATTTGAGCATATTTGTTATGCTAAATGCAGTACCTGTGAGGGTTTCTGGACAATATCTGTCATTGTTTTGTGTTGTTAATTGATTTCTAATAATAAATATATACATATATTTGCAAAAAGCAGTATATTTGCCCACACCCATGTTGATAAGAGTATTAAATACTTGACAAATCTCCCTTTGAGGTACATTTAGAACAGATAAACAATGTGTGATTATTTTGGCAATGCGATAAATCCCGATTAAATATTTTAATAGACTGACAGCCTAAATTTTAATGTCCAAAAAACACATTTGTCTCACACACTGTCTGAATATACCTGTATTCACCCTATGTCTGAAACGCTCCGTTTTACTGTGTTGACCACTGTGTTTCCACAAAGAGAGCTCTGCATGATCAATAAAGTCACTTTTCATCACTGTTATTTTTCCTTTGAAGTTCAGGTGTGTGATGTCAAATTATGAGTGACTTCACTAGATAACAAGAGCCCGTGAAGGATGAGCGTGACACCATGAATGCTCTCCACGTTATGAGCTCCCTTTAATGAGCTGCACCACACTTTACAACAAATAAAAATGAACTCTCTCCCTCTAATGATGTCTGTTCGGCTTAAAGACCTTCCTCTTCTTCCTTATCTCACTCTGAGCCAATCAACGCAACTTAACAAGTCTTCTTCATCACCAAGTTAACAATCTTAGGCATTACTCAACTAGTCAATGACATAGACGGAACGGTAAGACATACTGTAGAACGGTGATTCCCAACCAGGAGTACTAGGGTTACTTCTGCAGTTGCCAGGGAGGTATGTCTAAAGATGTGGAGAACTAATTCGACAAAAAGAGAAAATAAATTATGATTTGATTAAAAAATATTGAGCTGTAATTCCTGAACAGCACATGTTGCAATTAAGAGAGTATGAAAACTAGTTAGCAAGCCAGCCGAGAAGTTTAGGCACGCGGCCTTATCAACCAGGTCAACCCCGCTGCCTCCACTTCCATCTTATGGTCCTGCAGCTCCTAACTGTCATCATATTTTCATTGTTGGTATGACAAAAGTCAATGTAATTTTTATTTTTCTGTAGCTTTTAGCTCAAATGTCAGTTGACACTGACCTGAACGATTTCATAGCATCCCTTTAGGATGATATTTTAAAGGTGTTTTCAAAAATTGATGGTTGCCAACAAGAAAATGAGCGTGCTCTTTTTCATTTCCTGAGATGTGTTCCTGAGATCTGTCTGGAGCTGTCAAAAGCTCAGTTCATGCCGTACAACCTGCTAAAAGATCTACTGAACAAAGTTATAAAAAAAAAAAAAAAAAAACTTCTATGCAACTGGAACATCGATTCTTCTCCATTTGTTTTAGATCATTTTCTCCATCTCTGACTGAAGGCCACGAGCATATACACGATGTTATATACGTACATTAGCACATAATGGTTAGGTGACCTAAGACCTCCCTAACACGACCTTCAGAGAAGCATTGTCTGTGCACACAATCTGGATGGGCTGACGGGACATTGAGCTGTCAAAAGTATTCATGCGGAGGCTCCGGCAATAATGAACACATGTCTGACCGTCGCACCGGAGCCTTGACTGTATTGTTGATGGTCACACTAAAGCCCAGCTCTTTAAAAACACACATGCTGTTATGTTGACACCTGAATGTTCAAGCACTTATACAATACAGATGCAAAATCAAGGCCTGGAGCAATGACGACAATCAATGGCACAAAGGAGAGAACAATTCTTCAAACTCTTTTTTTTATATAACTAGGATTTAGAAACAACTTTCACTGAAGTTATAGTCGATGTTAGACAATCAAGACGTTTTGAGTAAGGTGTGAGTTATGGTGAGAGAAGAAAAGACAAGAAAACACGTGTTTACAATGAAAAGGTCACAAAAACATTTCACGGGTTGGGAATTGAACTCGAGGTCAGTGGAGATGAAAGAAAAATCTATACGTCCGTCCACCGCCGTGACCCCCCGAGCATCCGCTTTCCTCTGCTCGACTTCAATGTCACACTGCTGCATCTTTCTATTTGTGTCTCTCGCAACGTGAATACGTCCCCGATGAAGGAGAAGCAGGACACATAGTAACAAAGAAGAAGCTCCCACGGACAAACTGGTTAAACGTGTGATTTCGCCTCCATAAATGTAGAGAGTTCATCTTGCACACCCTGTGATATGTGGCCACAGCGTGCTTCTTTATGTGCTTTTATGTGTTTGTACTGTATGTGTGTGACCTCGTGTGCCCGCCCGCATTAGCACATTTGTGTGAGTCAGTAGCTGCTGCGTGTCTTGTCAACACACTTCCCCAACTGAACAGATAGTGCTGTTATCATTTATTGTATTACAGTTTTACAGCTCTGCATCAAAATGATCCACAATGTGCAAAAAGAAAGTTTATTTTTTAAAGGTACAGTGTGTAGGATTTGGTGGCATCTAGTGGTGTGGTTGCAGATTGCAAACAACTCAGTACAAAACCGTGGTAACGCTGTTAACCTCAACCATAATAACTTTACTTTAGGAGCAATGGAAGTCAGACAGCGGCTGGCGGTACCACGGTTTTGCACTCTGCGGCTCATGTTACCGCAGTTTCACAAGCGTGTCGGAGAACTACGGTGGCCTTCAGGTAACATAAAAACACTCAAGCCCCCCAGGAAGTGTGCTGGGCTTTGAAGCAAATTTGAATTAAAACGTCAGGGTCGTTCAAGTGATGCCATTGGGCCCAAAAAAGACTTTTTCAAATAGACTTACATTGGGAAAGAGACGAAATGTTACACACTGTTCCTTTAAATACTTAGCTGAGCAAAGCTGGCTACTCTGAATATGGCAAATCTCATTTAACCTTCTTCTTAGTTCAGGTTACTGTGCTAATATGAGCTTTTGGGGCGACGTGGTGAATTATGGGAAGGGTTACATTGCATCACCTAAATATATAATTTCATTGAAAGCTGCAAATTTTGATGTGCAATCTTACAAATTCGGCAAATCAGAGTGAAAGAGAGAGCGAGAGTGACAGACTTGGTGTAAGGAGGGGAAAAGCCTCTTTTCCAGCCCTCTGCTCTGACATGGCTTACCTAACATGCTTTAGCTGATCACATTGCAGCAGAACAGTACATGAAAACATGAAAAGAAGGACTACGCATGTTCGAGAGCGGCGAGCCAGCCTTGATACGCAAACACACACACACACATCCGAACAAAAACACTGACAGAATAAAGGCCTGTGCGTACTTATGTGCAAGTGAAGGCCTGTTGACAAAGTGTGCGTTTGTCTCAGTATGGAGGCCATACATTACTTTTCATACAATGCTGATGTGCTTCTTTCCTAGCTGCCTTCCTTTTGCTCTCTCAACCTCTCCGTTTTCCTATTATCTCCTGTTTTGTCTCACTCTTCTTCCCCTTTTCTCTCAGAAACAAGGGACGCTCCATCAATTTTCATAGTTCTCCCTCGCCCTGCCAATGCCATCGGAGCAGAGAACCGCAAACAGACAAAAGGACACTAAAAAAAGTGAAATTATTGATTTGATGTCAGTGTCAATTAGAGGGAAGAGAGGAGAAGAGCAGCACAGAGAGATCAAGGAGAGAGAGGAGAGAGACTGAAAGTGAACTGTTGGCATCACACAGGTAAAGCTAACGGAGGCGTGGAAAAATACAAATGTAGACCGATGAAGAAATGTCTATAAAAGCTCAAAATATTTTCTCTATATGAATGTTAATATGCTTGCAAAGACACTATATAGGTGTATGTGTGTCCCACATTGGTGTGTGAAAGAGCTTGTCACTGCTAGTGGCGATGAACACATCACTTCTGTACCAATGCACACTGGGAATAGCAGCAACAGCATCATACAAACACAGAAATGTGAAAACATGCCAGAGAATGGCCATCAGCTATGAGGCCATTCACAGATTTTGTTTATAATCTTATTTTTGATTCGTAATTTCCCTTTTGTTTTGAAAATCTTTATAGAGGATGGTATGGGTGGTCTAAAAAAAAACATGGAAATCTCACTTTCTACAATTTGGGACCTGAACTTGGTCCAGGAAGAGAAACAATTCTCTTATGACATTATAATCCTGCTTGTCTTGCTTAAGGACACTTCAGCAGACCAATGATGTTTGCCATTACGGGGACTTGCAAGCAAACCAGGGCGAGCTTTAGCCGAGCATGACATGCATGCATGCATAATAAAAGATCTGCTTGATGAAATTGTGAGTGACAGATGTTGTGGAAAGGAGACACTGTATTGATCTCCTCCACAACATCAGAGGTAGAGGAGGAGAGAGGAAGGAGGAGTATGGATGAATAACTAACCTGTGATAAAACATCAGAATCTAATGCTTTTACTCAACCCTGAATCGACTGTATCTCAAAAGGGTCAATTCACCCAAATTACAAAAGAAAAACAGATTTTCACTTAACTCTAGTGGCATCTGGAGATTTTGAGATACAGTATCTGTCTCCCCAATACAATAAAGGTGAATAGAGATTTGTTTGTGGTGCTTACAGTATAAAAAAATGTAATCTAAAAAAAATGAACAGCAACATTTCATACCAGAAACAAGGTCCTGTTAATGTGGATCACACAAAGAACAGAACAGAAAGTAGGTCAGATGAAAACTGAATGCAATTCCATTCACGTGTCAATTTGCGCTCATTACATGCATGCAGTCTTTTCAGAATAAACTTCTGTCTTCACAGAAAACAACTTGGTTAGGTTTGGGTAACAAAACTACTTAGTTAGGTTTAGGAGAATATCGTGGATTGGGTTAAAGTAACTCCGGAAGTGGCATTACTTTAGGACAGACGTTAAGTGACAAATAAATCAATGTTTGGGTTAAAATAATTCCGGAAGTGGCGTAAATTAAGTACCAAATAAGTTAAAATTGACTTCTGGTTTCACATGGGGTACAAACAGCGGTCTCATGGGCGAAAGTCTGGTGTTTTTTGACCCACCCATCCACCCCGACCTCCGACCTACACAGTGTTTGTCGCTCTTAATACTTCCTGGCTCACGATTTTGTGGATTACATACAAACTGATTTCGTGGGATATATACGAATTACAGTGCATTACTTCTTGTAGGTAAAGCTGCCAGCCTGACTGACCCTTTAACATTAACCTTTCCCTAAACTTTCACTGAATCATTTTACTAAAGCTCACATCCAAAGTAAACCACATGTATGCATGTAAAGTGTACGCATTCTATGTCTCGAAAGGATGGGTGGCATAACATGTCCGATGAGGAGCAGAGAGAGGGGGAGGTTTGATGGGGGAAGGGAGGGAGGTAGAATGGTCAGGATCTGTGTTTGCCATCTGACTCCAGACTAGATACAGCTAGTGGAATGGTAAGTGTGTGTATTTATGCATGTGTTTGCATTTGTGCACATGTGTAGGAGACGGAAGGGCAGGGTGAGGATACTGTTATTTTTCAGAGGACATGATGTCTCATTGCACATCACACACACACACGCACACGTAGAGTCAGACAAACGCACACACGCCGCGTGTCACTGCGCATTACTGTTGCTTTCTGTGGGCGCCGCGTCCAGACAATGACAAGCAGGCAGGAGCCACAGCATAATGAGAGAGAGCAGGGGCCTTCGCTTACACACACACACACACACACACGCACACGCACACACACACACACACACACGCATGCACACACTTCCACGCGCACACACACACGAACACAGAGGGCAGTCGGCTTCACTCCGTCCCCTAGCCTCTCAATTACCCAGCAGGCTTTTAGTGCCACTCCGCTCCACTACAGCAAATTACCCAGGGCCCTGTCTCACTTAGAGACCTGTGACTGCGTGTGTGTGTGTGTGTGTGAGTGTGTGAGTGTGGGTGCTTGACAGAGGTAGAGCAAAAAGCGAGACTGTGTGTGTGTGTCGTGCGTGCTAAAGCGAGTGGCTCTGAAACAGTGGCTGGAGCCCAGCAGAGGCACGTGAAAAGCTAATAAAAGTGTTTGAATGCAACTGCCATTAGGCTAATACCTCTCCACAACTATGACACACACACACACACACACACACACACACACGCACGCACGCACAGTATGAGAGAGGAGAGAAGAGGCGACAGGGTCAGCTGCGGTGCCCTCTCTTAGATCAAATGTAGCTCTCCGGCTGGCTGAGAGTGCTGGCTTTTATTGAATGAGATATTAAAGAGTTGTTAGCTCAAGAATACTGATACAAATGGCTACTGATGGCTATTTAATTGTATCGCAATTTGGTGCAACTTCAGAAAAATCGACACCCCCCCCTCCTTGCCATGATGCACACATTTTTGGACCGTCTGTGTTTGGGTAATTTCACAACCGTGTCAAAAGCCTGCTGGTTTAAGTGTAACACGTCGAATTTTCTACTGGACAGAAAATAATGCATAGAGCGTTGATTTTTAAGGTTCTCACTGGCCAGAAAAAAACACCACATACCGTTCTACATCATCTTATTACTGGACATCACACATTTACTGACAACAATTACAAATTTGCAGTGAAGAAGAGGAGGAAGCAACGTCACATGAATGTCACACGATGAGAATATTTGCCAACTCAATAACTCCAACTCAGGAACCTCATTTGAGGTCATGTTGTCCAACAATGTAACACTTCTTCACACTCTGACTTCTTAATAAATGAAATAAACAAACAGGTATATCCAAAAACTTAAGAAACTAGAAATGCGGTTCATGTCAAAAACGCATCAAATACACAAGTAATTCAGATGACCAAAGAGGGAGGCCACCAATTAGTACGACTACAGAGTCTACAGCCATGCTAGAGTTGCTTTGAGCTACATGCTAACATTAGCGACATGCCAATGACACAATGACAATGCTAACATGCTGATATTCAGCATGTATAATGGTTACCATGATCATCATCTTAGCTTAGTGTGTTGCTAATTACGCTAACAATTGCTAATTAGCAGTAAACACAGCTGAGGAGGCTGATGGGAATGTTATTAGTTATTTTGATAAATTAAAATATTGGACGAGTCAGAAACGTTGTTAGGTCGAGCGGTCCAAGTGTCTTTTTTTTGGGAGGAGGGCAGCTTGTCACTTAAATTAGAATAGCTGGTCCACTTTAAAGGTCAGCCCACCTTTAGTTCAGGGATAACCCCCTTCACTTTAATCAGTATGTGACGAGCACGAAACGGGAACTGGGCTTGGGTCTTGAGGAGTTGTACAGTAGCATTTATTCGCCAACAAATAAACTGCACGCACACGTTTACAGCTATAACTTTACTGCTACTGCTAACTTCAGGCTCACCGTCACACACACACTCTCTCCCTCGACTGAACACTCGCTAATATTAAGCACACGACCCACACATTGAGTTATTCCTTAAAGGAGTTTGTTATTTAGTTTAAAAAATCGTATAAATATATAATCCCCGGATGCTTAGGCACGGAGAGGAGTCAATTTAGGCCCATCGGGGCCGCCAGCTTGCAATGTACTGGAAAAGTTAAGGGATCACCCAAGTTACTACAATTCATCCTTAAGGGGACATGAATGTATGTACTAAATTTCATGGCAATCCAACTTATAGTTGCTGAGACATTTCAGTCTGGACCAAAGTGGTGGACAGACCGACATTGCCACTAAAAATGTTATGTTTGAACTTGATGTGGGTGTTCCAAACTAGATCAGGAGAACAGGATGGCAGCTACTGGGGACTCTCTCCTAACAACACTGGCATTGCACCATTTTCACTGTCTGAGGTGTCTAATCTCATCATAATACCTGGTAATGAATGCAGGCCTTCGGTAACTTGAACACACAGTACTTGCTTGCTCAACAGCAATCTCAAAAGCTACACGGTCTATTTTATTTCTGCCTAGAGGTTAAATTTTAATGGCCTAACACGTTATACTGTGTTATATTAGCATTGGTTCGCTTCAGTCACTGGCACGAGGCCAGCAGCCAAGTGTTGAACTACACCACTCAACCTTTTGTGAATTCATAAATTCATAAAACTAATTGTGCTAAGCAGAGAGTAGTAGTATTTATTTCTCCTTTTCCACACTGCCATATATCAATATCTTAGTTTCACTCTCTAAACAGTTGCTGCTGGTGTTGTAGGTGTCACTTTTACTTTCAAGAAGTTGGTCTAAACAGTTGTTACCATTGTTTGGCCTCTAATATTAGCTGCTGAGAGACATAAAAGAAATAACACACAAAGTCTCTGACACACGCAACACAATTTCACTTAAATTGACAACACGACATGAAATCAAATAACATTGCCAAGGAGACGATTTGTGCCAGAATAAGATAAAGATAAGTTCAATTGGTTAGAGTGAGTCAGACAGAGGAGGCAGTGTGTGTTTGTGTCTGTAAGCCGTTGTGAGTACACACACGTTTTTATTTTTTTTCGCCTTGTTAGCTGTGTTTGTGTCCAAATTCATGTGCACTCCACGAAAATGTTTGTGTGTGATAGCATGTACATGTATGTGTGCCTGTGCTGTACATGCCTTTACTGGGTGTGTGTGTATTAAGAGATGTATTAATTAAGCAGCAGCTCGGCCCTGGTGCTGGGGTGAGAGACACAGAGGGAGGCCAACAGAGAGACAGACTGGGAGAAAGAGAGAGAGAGAGGATCAAAGCAGGGGTCTGTGGCCAGGGGGCCCCCTCTGTGCTTAGATGAAATGCGGCGGCTGCAAGCTTTAAAGACTTCCTGCCATTAGCCTGGACCTTGTCCCCTCGCAGGCCTGGACCTCCTCCTGCTACTCCCCCCCAAAACAATGACAGAGAAAGAGAGAAAGAGCAAGAGTGAGAGAGAGAGATAGGGAGACAAAGTACAATGACCATAATGACAGTTATATAAGTGAAAAAGACCCGCAGACAAAGCACACTGCTATTACCACAAACACAGTACAGCTTATAAATAGATAACTGATTGAGAGCCCACACTAGGATACATTTCAAAAACATCTTTTTCTCTGCATTTTGGCCCTCAGCCCACACGATGCCAACATTTTTCACACCTGAAAATATAGCTTTCTGAAATCTGAAACACGGACATTGCAACGTTTTCCCAAAGCTCAATTTTCCAGATGATGGATGACATAAGCCGAGTAGAGCTAAAAAGATAAGTCGATTGGCTGATTTGTCGATCAACAGGAAAATAATCTGCAACAATTTTGATCATCAATGAATTGTTGAAGTCATTTCTTAAAAAAGTGTACTGGTTCCAGCCTCTTAGGGCGCGTTCGGTTGAGCCGAACCCTAGAGCGTTTACCTCCTTTGTTTGGGTTGGTGTGAACACCGGACCTCGAACTCTGGTGCGAAACCAAACAACCGCTCTCTGGTCCGCCTGGAAGGGGTGGTCTCGGGCCGCTGTTAAGTGAACTCTGGTGCGGTTAATTTCTGGTGTGAACACCATTCGACCTAGGAAGTGTACCATTTATGTGTCAGTTTGCTTTTCCTGTTTTGGTGATAGGTGAACTAGTAGCCTATTTGCACGTTTGCTGCCACTAAATATGATGAATTTACTGTTTATCAGACCACAAATGAGACAGTAATTATCTAGCTAGCGCACCCCACATTCTCTCCGCCTCACTTCTCATCGCCAAATATATAATATAGATATAATATAGAGTTGTTTTGCCGACGTTTTATCACATTTTTATAGCAGATCAATAACCAGTTTGCTGCTAATTTGGTAACAGATACTTTGTCTCCAAGTGTTAATACTGTATATTTAACTTTTGTTGCCTCTAACCTGTGTGCTGAAAGTTATTCTGTCATTAAACTGTGATTTGATCAACGTCTCAGTGCAGGAATATTTTCAGCCTGGTTAAAAGGTGGCATTCCTAAGCCATGAACAAATCGCTATATTATGCTTCATCACATCATCACTTCATCACTTTGTCTTGTTAGACATTTGTGTAATATTGTCATAATTAGCAAATGAATTCTTGAGTAATGGCCAAAAACGTGTTTTGTGAGGTCACAGTGACCTTGGCCAGTTCATCCTTGAGTCCAAGCGGACATTTGTGCCAAATCTGAAGAAATTCCCTCAAGGCGTTCCAGAGATATCACAAGAATGGGACAGACGTGAGGTCAAGCGACCTTGACCTTTGACCACCAAAATCCAATCAGTTCATCCTTGCATCTAGGTGGACGTTTGTGCCAAATTTGAAGAAATTCCCTCTAGGCATTCCAGACATATCATGTTCTCGAGAATAGACTGGACGTAGGGACGGACGCAAGGACGTAGACAACCCGAAAACATGATGCCTCCGGCCACAGCTGTCATGGTCGCGGAGGCATAAAAATAAGTGATTGAGAACAACTAAATTGTGAGTTCAAAAAGTAGACCAAAAAGTTTGATCAAAAAGTAGAGTAGCTGGGATGTGTCTGTCCAACTCTTCACCGGCAAACCGACAGGTTGTGATGCACAGTTTTGTTTGCTGACAAAAGAGGACAAAGAAGAAAAGATTTAGATTTATTCCATATTTTTTTTTTGTCTCTTTGTTGCTGATGATCTTTACGAAAATGTCCTGAAAACATCAATTTTCACACATAAACTATGTTTTCAGATTTAGCCAGCTTAGTGTGGACGTGATCTGTAAAGACATAAATAATGGAAGTATATTTTCACATACTTATTTATTCGCATTTGCATTTTCGCATAACCTGAACACTCATTCATGCTTGAGTGTGTGTATGTGTATTTTTTTGTGGAAGTCTGGTCCCCTTAGAGCAAGCACCTCCACCTGGGCTGCATTAGGGAGAGGAAGTGTCTTTACTGTCCTTTTGCCAGGGCACACACACACACACACAAATACATGAACACACACACCTGACAGAGCCAGGGGCGCGATCTGACCATCTCTCTGGGCGGCGGCAAGCAGAGGAAGCTCACCAAGGGCTAACGAGGGAGGATCAAAGAGCGCATTACCATGCCTCCCCTCTTCCTCTCTCTCTCTCCGTCTCCATTCCTCTCTCCGCCGTTCACAAGCAATAAGAGGCCCGCCGGCCGCCTGTCCTTGTGCTTGTTAGGCGGTGACAATAGGACGTGCCCTGAGCCAAAGGAAATGAATTATTTACCCCGCTCCCTCTTGTACTCTTGAAGAAGGGAGAAAAAAAAAAATCCCTTTTCTTGTATTACCATTGAACTCATAGCCCTTGTATTACTCGCACGCCTTGTTCTGCGGCCTTAGATGTTAAACGCTCGGAATAATTCTGTTCCCCGCTGTCGGCGGAGATATCCGTCCCCGGCTCGCCTGCGCACACACAGAACAGAAAAAGGACGCATTACTTGAAGAGATATGTACATGTATTTTGTATAGACAAGGATACTTCGATGCACACACGCTCAATCTTTACACAGCTTTTCAGGGTGAACACACGAAGGGCAAGAGAGGGCGCCGGGACACGGCGAGGGCGATGCAGTGGAGGTTGGAGGGTAGGTGTTGTGGGTTGTGTGTGTGTGTGTGTGTGTGTGGGTGGGAGGCTGCTCCTGACAAGCATACGTCTGCTAATTAATCTGATTATAAAGAGACAATTAAATTCACGACGAGACTTCATATCCCATGACCCCCGGCAGCGTGGCGAGACCGTCACAAGCTAACGCTGCCCTCGCCCAAGAGCTGACAAGAGTTGACATTGGCTGACACGAGTGCACCCGTACAATGTGTGTGTGTGTGTGTATGTGTGTGTGTGTGTGTGTGTGTGTACTTTCTGCGCAGTACAATATGCCCTTGGTGAAGTGGCTTCCGTAATTATTTCACTTATATTCCCACACG
The DNA here is from genome assembly GCA_916701655.1 of Sebastiscus albofasciatus. Classification (NCBI taxonomy): domain Eukaryota; kingdom Metazoa; phylum Chordata; class Actinopteri; order Perciformes; family Sebastidae; genus Sebastiscus; species Sebastiscus albofasciatus. Next base: position 44,212 of record CAKAOI010026904.1, read on the forward strand.
TCCTCTCTTTCTCTCTCCACCTCTCTCCCTTCCCCAATCACACTTTTTCCTCATCGTAATTCTTCATCACACCCCTCTTCTTCTTCTTCTTCGCCTCTCCTTTCTCATCCGTCCGCCCCTCCTTATTTTCTGTCTCCGCTTATCTGTCTTCCTCCCCTGTCCTCCGTCCTGGCCCTTCCTCTGTTCTTAGGAGCCGTAATGACTGTCTTTGAAACAAGGGGGAGTAATGGTCACCTTGATAATGATGATGGTCGTGTTGCGGACGAGAGGCGGGGGCGGAGCGTAGCCTGTCAGCGCCGGCTCACCTCGCTTGCTCTCCTGTCCCGACGTCAGAGCCGGAGCGGAAACTAGCGAGCAGTAATACTGGAGATTGTTCTTTTTTTCTTTTCTTTCTTTCTCCGTTCTCCTCGTTAGATCAATACTCAGAGACCTGGGGCCGACACAATGTGCTGCGGGCTACGCTGGGGCCTGTGCGGGCCCCAGACAATCCATCTCTATGCACTTCTACTGGTGGGGGGGGGGTTAGGGACATGAAAGCGCCTTCATTAGCCGCGCCAAAAGACTCATATATTTCTCACAGGGCATAAAAGGCCATTGTAAAAACGCCCTCTGTTCCCTTTCAAACATAAAACGTGTCAGACGGGCACAAAAGGATTCCAGTCGTCACAGAGAGCGAGGATCATTACCGAACGAGTCGGCAGAGCGGGCCGTGCAAGGCGAGCGCAGGCAGCGCCGGCAATGAGAGGAAATCATGATTACAGGAATACAGAGAGGGGGAATGGGGTAAGAGTTTTGACGAGTAGCCTAAAAGAGGAGATGCAAAACAGAAGGAGGATGAATGGCCTTGAGGAGAGGATATACATCCACATGGCGGAACATTTCCAGGTAGTCCTTTATGCTTCAGGCAGCTCTGTGTCTTTCTCTCTCTGACTTCCTGTGTGTACAAACCTTGAGTTAAGGGAGCATCTGCTCTAAAAGCTCCTTTCTGGAGTCCTTGGATGGATAATGACTGCACCGCTGGTCTATTATCAAGCACACAGGCCTTGCATGCCGTTGTTCCAGCCTCTCCCAAACAGAGCTTTCACAATAGAGCCAGCTTTCTGGATTTCAATGGTCCCTTACCCCCCCAACCCCTTCCTTTCTCAGCACCCAACTGCAGGGAAACTGACCCCACGCATGACAGGCGAAGGAACTCAATTACTGGTAGGGTGCCACGGTCAAAGCGGTCTCAGTTCCGCGATGCCCAAACTGGCATAGTTGAGGTAGCAAATCACGGCGCTTGTAGGGAGGGTTGTCCCTCGTGAAGTATAACTGGAATTCGGTGGTTCCGCGTAGACAAAAGACAAGAAATATTAAGCTTTGGATATGAGTGCTGCTGAGACCCCTGACAAAAGAGGCTGATTGAGATTGACCTCTGCTATATGGCGTACAGCAGACAATGTTGTATCCGTTACGAAAGCTTCCTTTATGCGATGAATCCCGGACAGCAATGACCTCCCGATCTGCGCCATTATCCCACCCAGAATTCTTTTCAGCTTTTAGCGTAAAAGAGTTCGCAGCCATGGCCAAAATCAACAATATTTTATGAGAAAAAAAAAAATCCTGGAACATAGAAAATAAAATAGAAGAGGTGGAATGAAAAGGCTAGAAAGAAGCAGATATTTATCTGTATAAAACTATTGCATTCTGATTTCCCTTAGCATTGGATCCAAGTCGTGTTGTTCTTATTCTTTATTTTTTTGTAAAAACAAAAACTGCTTTCATCGGCACCTTGTGGTTTGGAGAGGGTTCTCATGGATCCAAATGAGAACTGAATTAAAAAGACGCAGATGTTCCGTATTTGATTGTTTCAAGGCAGTGGTCTTGTATCAAAACTGTAGATTCATTTGTTCCTGACTGTCAGGTCAAATGTGTGACTTCTGAATACAAAATTCAGAGTGTTCCTTTTTCCCCTTATTGTTTTTTGGTGTAAGACATTTTAGGAAAATGGTTAAACTGTGCTTTTTGAATAAAAGTAGCACTGATTATCTGTTGCTCCTGTGCTTCACTTCAGATATTTGCAACTGTGACGCCACTTCTTTGGATTGACCTATTTAGAAATTAGTGCGCTGATAAGACAACAAAAAACAACACATTGAGAAGGAGGGGAAGGAGAAGGAAAGGGGGAAGAGGAGGGGAGGTCATGTAATGAAAAAAGTTCCCATATTTGTAACGGAGCGGATCAACTTGTCTGCGCGGCTTAAAGGACTCATTACATTATTAAGCCACAGTGCGGTGATTTGTTTTCAAGTACAACAAGGCTCTTGCAGTGCTCAACATTAACCACCCGTGTTGAGCTGTGTGTGTGTATGTGTATGTGGGGAAGGAGGAGAAGGAAGAGGAGGAGGAGGAGGAGGACGAGGAGGAGGCTGGAAAGGACACCAACTATCTCAGCAGACGTGTTCAAGATGGAAAGCCACTGGTGACCTGCGTAGGGAAGGACTGGAGTATTAGTCCAACAGCAAAGCTTACATGGTACTTACAGGAGGTCAGGCTCCAGAGAGAGTACAGGGGAAGGAAACAGGAGGGAGGGAGGGAGGGAGGGGGTGTACAGCATGAGAGGAAGTAAATACAAGAAGATAGTGGAACTGCTTCAGTGTGTCTTAGCAGCTTTTCTATTACTGGGGCTCTCTGTGTGTGTGTGTGTGTGTGTGAGAGCGTACAGTAGTTCTGCTTGTTATCGTGACAGGTCATGTTTGGATAACGGCAGTCTCTGTCTCATGTTTTTTTTTTTACAATCTGAAAATGACATGTAATGCCAACAAAGGTTAAACACTTTGACTCAACAACTTTCCCTCGTACATCTTGTGGGATTTCATTAGTGATTTACCGCCGCCGACATTATTGATTCTGTGCGCCGTCCGTGGCAATAAAACGGGGTTTGAAGTTACAAGTTCTGGACTAAATTAAAGTGATTTGTGGATCGGAGGAGTCAAACATCTGGTCTACAAAGAGAACGGTTCTTTGCTAAGGTGTAATAATTAGGGCTGATTCAAATATTTAATCGTGATTAATCGCAAATTGATTGTACAGTTTCTTTCTGTTCAAAATGTACCTTAAAAGGAGATTTGTCAGGTATTTAATACTCTAATCAACATGGGAGTGGACAAATATGATTGCTCTATGGAAATGTATGTATATGTTTATTACTTGAAATCGATGAACAACACAAAACAATACAATGTAAAATATTGTTCAGAAACCCTCACAGGTACTGCATTTAGCATAAAAATATGCTCAAATCATAACATGGCAAACTGCAGCCCAACAGGCAACAACAGCTGTCAGTGTGTCAGTGTGTTGACTTGACTGTGACTTGCCCCAAACTGCATGTGATTATCATAAAGTGGGCATGTCTGCAAAGGGGAGACTCGTTGGTACCCATAGAACCCATTTTTATGAGGTCAGAGGTCAACGGACCCCTTTGAAAGTGTCATTGACAGTTTTTCCTCGCCAAAATTTAGTGCAGGTTTGGAGCGTTATTTAGCCTCCTTCCCAACAAGGTAGTATGACATAGTTGGTACCAATGGATTCCTTAACTTTCAGAGTCCAAGTAATAATCAATAATTTATTAAGATAACTCGTAGACTTCAGGCAACAGTTTATCCACGTCTGAATGAAGACATTCAAATTCATGTTCGAACAAAGAAATCCTTTGATGACACTTGAAATTTTTCGGACTATTGGTGTTTCGGAATAACAACGGGCCGTCCCCCTTCATTTTTTGGTTTGTTTTTTTGGTTTGTGAATTTGGGGGCAGTACTTTTTGAATGACACTCCTTATCTCCCACCTGTTGTTCAAAGGTAAGACTCTTCTTGTTTCATGCACAAGCCATGTAACCAATAAAGGCTTTTTTAAATCAAAACCTCACATATACCTCACATATACAGCACTGCAGCCTGTTAGCAACCTTCTGCATGAGACACACATCATTTCGGAGCTACTAAAAACCTTAACAGAAAGGAGTAAGAGTGGACATAAAATAAAACCCATCAGGTAGGGAGCAGCAGGTGTTCCTGCATTATCAAGCCTTTCACAAAATACGTAAAGCAACCCGATTTATGTAATGGGTGCAGTTTAAAAAAAGCCCTTTGGAACTGTTAGATGGTTGGTCATCCAGCGGTACTATTCTCAGTTTTTTTTGTTGTTGTTGTTGTTATTAATGTCTTTATATCTTTATTTTCAGTTGTTATTCCATCAATAGGGATTGTGTACAGCACAGTTACAAGGACATGTGATGGAAAGACACGCCGCATCACGTGTCCCGCAGCCTTGACCAAGAAAAATTGCATTCCAACCATTTAAAAATGCCCCTCAGCTTTTTTTATTATGTTGCACTTATGTGCGGTCATGTGCCTCTTTACATCACTTGAATGCACACATTGTGAAGACCTCATAGCATGAAATTCACATGTTAATCTGTTGTGCTGGGCGACATTAGTTCTGACATTTGTTCGAGTTAATCTGATAATGCCCCAACAAGCGTTATATTAAGTTCACTTCAATCTTAAATACACTGTTAGGGTGCTTAAGCACATTAAGGGCAGCTTGACCGATGTGACTGTGACTGCAGTTTTATGTAAAGTGAGTCCAAGTGTATCTGAGTACTATGTTCAAAGTGCAGAGAGGCGCAGCTGATGGAGATAACTTATCTGTGCCGGTCGGCAAGGGAACGCTTCTGTCACTTGGCTGGAGCATACGATTGCAGGTGTATGCAGATTCTATCGGCGGCCGGGTGAGCGGCGAGTACGCGAGGCTTATCAGGAGTTTGCAGGAGCCGGCTCTCCTACAGTGGGATCCGCAAACACCTGTTGAAAAGGAGCGCGGGAGCGGCTGAACTCGACACGATAACGGCAAACGCACCGGTCGCGCCGAAGAGCGGGATGTTCGGAGAGATGTTGATCGCAAACAAATGGGCGTAAAAAAAAAAAAGGGATGGCAGAAGTTGTCATCTGATGTTCCTTTGCTCCGAGGAAACACACACAGGAGCCTCGATGATTTTTTTGATGTACCATATGTGCTTCCTTTTTTATGTCTATTGTTTTAAACGGGGGGTGAAATGTTGAAAACCTGGCCATGCTGAATCTTTGTGAAGATTAGCGAGCGGAAAGCACATGTGCTCTGAGGGAGGTTCACCGCGATAATTACCAAGCGCTCCCGGTTGCATCTGCCTCATGCTAACTGGTGGCAGGCCAACCGACAACATGCACTGAAAACAACAGTCCCTCTCTGCTGGCACTGCTGCCGCTCGCTCGCTGCTTCTTCTTTTCTTTTTTCTTCTTTTTTAAAGCTCTCTCTGCCTTTTTCTCTCCCTCTCTCTGGCCCCATCTGTCTCTCCTCCTCTTTCATCTCTTCGTCTTCTGCATCTTTATCACATTTCCTTTTTTTTTTCTCCTTCCCTTTTTACTCCTGAGCTTTCTCTCCCCTCCTACTCTCGTTCCCACTCTCCTCCTCTCTCCGTTCTCTCGCTCATCTCTCTGCACCCGGAGGCCATGTGGTCCAGGCGAGGTAGCAGGGTGACAGAAGCCGGACCCTTTGGTGTCGCGAGTTCCTTATCTCGCTTACGAGGTGCTGCCGTGCATGCGCGCCGAGTGTTTGTGCGAGTGTGTGTGTGTGTGTGTGTGTGTGTGTGTGTGTGTGTGTGTGTGTGTGAGCGGGGCGCTGTTCTCGAGGGCAAAGTGAGGTGTGAGAGGATGATGCACTTGATACACTGTGAGGAGAGGAGGAAGAAGTGAGGGAGAGGAGTGGAGGGAGAGACTTCCAGAGGGAGGGAGGGAGGGAGGAAGGGAGGTGGAGGCCAGGACTGAGCTGCTTGCGCTGAGTACGCCTCCTACTGGACCTTAGTTTAGTCATCAGAAAGCCATGCGCTTCACGCTGTAAGAAAATAATTACATGCATTCAACACATCGATTCTCCCCTTTTTCCTATCATCTTCACGACATTATGATATCTGTGTTTTAAGAAAAGTATTTAAATGGTCGAAACTTTAATTCCAGATTAAATAATACTCCCTGTTTTGGCAGATTGTTTTCTCATTAATAAGGAAACAGGATTTTGAAATGACTTGTTGAAACATTTTACATTATAATTCCAAGTGTTAGTAACCATAATCCTGGTTTTCATAAAAGCTACTCCTGATACATAGTTGCATCTAATCTAGTGAAGGAGATTAAAACTTTGAATGGTAGCTACTATCATTACAAATCTCTTCAAATCTAAGCTTTTTTTCTCGCTAGATGTTTCTTTACTTTTACGTAATCAAATCAGCTTAAAGTGTCCTATTTTTTAAACATTCTTATCATGAAGTTTCTGCTTTTGTGATATTTTGATGTACAACAGATGGGAGAGGGAACTCTAGATCCATCAGTGTTGCCGAGGGGAGCCTTGAGCAAGACTCTTAACCTTCAAGTGCCCCACGGGTGTCAAAGAAGTTGGCGAAGAAGTTTAAGGACCTTGACACACCAGGCCGTCGGTCGGCCGTCGGACAATTTCGGGGCCGTCAGTGAGCGTCTGTCGCCCTAGTGTTTGCGGTGTGTCCCGGAACCGTTGGCTCTAGTCTAGTGTCGGAGGCTTATTGGTCGATTGAACGCTTTGAATCGCCGGCGGAGCCCGTCGGTGACAGAAATCACTCTGATTGGCGGCTCAGTTTAAGCAAATCAGTGCATGAGAAGACAAACCGAAGTGAGGAAAGCAAGCAAATGAATAAAGTCAAGATCTCATTGTTCATCTTCATCTCATCTGATCATTCCAGTACACGGATATTTTTACGACATGGCCTGGAATGAAACTAAGTGGTGTGAAAGTGGTCGGCAAACGCCGCTTTGTTTCATGCACGAATCATAACAACGGCTTGTATATCCATCGTCCTCGGTCTTCCGGTTTCCCTTTTTGAATGACGAATAGACTACCGCTACCTGCTGGTGTGGAGAGTTATTTCCTCTCACGTAGGCGCAGAACGTATGTGGTAGTTGGCCATCGGCTGTAGTCTTTGCAACTTTCTGGCCAAAACACAGGCGACTTGAGCCACAACAGTCAACCTTCGTCACCACTAGTTCTTTGATGTCGGGCCTTAAAAGTGTCAGTATGCTTCATCCGAAGTGCTAGTTGGATGGTCAAACAGCATCTACCCCCCACACCTTTCTGATGTCGGAAGTGGGTGTCTGAAAAAGGACAACGCTGACACACAGTGATCTGGAGAAAAGCTGCATTGTACATGACCACAAGGAGAGACGTTGGCAAATCTGTGTTGTTTCGGAGTATCAATGTCGATGATGAACTCCTCCAAGATGATGGGAAAATGCTAGTGTACACTTTCCAACGGCATTTCAAATCTTCCCTCATTAGCGTGGACATGGCCTTCGAGCGCAAAGCGGCGTTTTATGGATGAAGAGAGATGAAGAGCCTCCCTGGGTAAACACACGGAAGTTGAGAGGCAGAGGTCCTCGACTGCTTGTGCCTCTCTGCAGCCTGTAGCCGACAGACAGAGCAGAATGGCTTGACTTTTGGATCGCGGCCCTTTTTGTGTGTGGCACAGACGCCGAGCAGACATTGCACAGCCGTTGCGTGGACGTGGAGGCCTCGGGTCGCCGCTACGCTGTTATTAAAAACAGTGTGATAGCATGTGGGCTGTTCCCTCTCCTCTCCCTGTTTTCTTCTCTCTCGGTTCTCTTCCTCGAGCACAATCAATCGCTCCTCTCTTGCCCTCTTTTCAGTAATAGAACGACCGCCGTCCTCCTGTGTTTACCAGTGAGGCATTTTTTACCAGAGCAGTCTCAGAGGCCCACAGCCTCACTGTTTATCTCATCTACTTCTCCTATCATCTTTCCCTCACTTTTTCTTGCCATTTTTCCATTCCTAGACTTCCCTCTATACTCTTCTCGGTGTGTTCAAAATCACTGCCTTGTTGTGAGTCTTCTCCAGCTGACTGGAGCACCCACCCACCCACCCACCCCCAATTGGGAGACAAGTGTTTTTCAAAGACGCTCTCTTGGAGGTCCTTGAAGAAGATGGCGACAATTCTCTGAGTTTTCAAGTAAACCGTGGGCAAAAAAAATAAAAAAAACACATCCCATCATTCAGTGCTACTAAGTGAAATGGCAAGCATTTGGAACCAAAGGGCTTTTTTTCTATATCAGTCTGTCTGTCTGCTCTTTGAAGTGAAAGGTTTTTAAAAAATCGTCGCTGTTTTGGACCTTTTGAAAATGTCACAGTGAATTTTTTATGCAGGTTACACTCTTCATCCAGTGTTGAGAATGCACATATACACACAATATAGAAATATATATATACTGTAAATTGTTTTTAACTGGAATATCATGTTGATTTGCCGATATGTGCTACAATAAAGCGTTGGCTGAGGTCTTGACTGACTCGCACGTAGGAACCAACCATCGCCTATCTGCAGAAGAGATATGATGGCTTACTCTAACAGAGGCAAAGATCCTCATTTCCCTCTCATTTCCTTCTCATTTCCCCGTTCACTTTCCCCTGAGAGCACTGTAAAATGGGTTCTATTACAATACCCATCACAAGCCCCCTTTTTAAAAAGTGGATACAGATGCACACACACAGGTATTCAGGAGCCAAAATACATTCACATTACAAAGACTTGGCAGAAATGCGTGCGCTCAGGTGTGAAGACTCATATGCATAGGCAAATTGCATGCAAAAAGTCGGTCCCAAAGATCTTTAGACCAAACAAAGTCACAAACACACACACACACACACACACACACACACACACACACACACACACACACACACACACACACACACACACACACACACACACACACACACACACACACAGTAACCGAGTGGAGCGGTCAAGGATAGGTCAGTGGCTCAGAACAGTAAGTATATCAGTCAGTCAGTTTAGGCCTGACTGTCAGTTACCCATTGAGTTAGCTGGTCAGTCAGGCCCAATAGTAAAACATGACTGTAGGGTCTGTAATATCAACAACAGATTTCTGAATGGTTTTCTGTACTCATTACCATCTTTGTTACCGGAGGGTAAAAAAAATCCAAATTTAGGTCAACAGGATGGAGTCGAGGTCAACGTTCTTTTCTGCCGATTCAGTAGGTCGGTCAGGTAGCCATCAGACTTACACCAAGCTACCTGACGCCTCAGTATGCTTCAAACAAAGAGCTTATCAGATCATCTAACAGAATCTGGAATTCCCTGGAAAAGAGGGGAGGCTGCATCCATCTTGGAAACTTTCCAAAACCGACAATCTGACAATCTCTGCAACTTTACACCAGCGGCTGGCCGCGTGTGTGCAGAGGTGTGAAAGTAAGCCAGGTTTGTTCTCTCTTTCTCCATTATTGACTTAACTACTTGTCACTTTTCTTGTGTGCAAACGTGTGCAACACCATGAATACTTTTGAGAGGAAACTGTGTGAAAGTGTGGTGATTGGGAACAGGTGTAGACACTTTCGGTCGGAGAAGTCGGACAACCACGTCTAGGGGCAAAAAGTGCATATTGAAGCATCGTGTAGCCGGTCAGTCATCAAGTCAATGGGTCAGTTTCATTCTCATCTACTCAGTCCCCTCGGTTTGGCGTTTGGCGGGGAGTCAGGTAGTCAAGCACTCAGTCAGCCAATCAGCTAGTCAATCAGTCAGAAACAGGAAGGCAGACAGGCAGGCATTATTCCTGGCTGCGGTCTTGAGCTGATTCCCCCCGGCCCGGCCCGCTCGGCTCCAGAGACGGCCGAAAGAGGTGGAGCCAGGAGGCCTATCAAAGGTCCATCCACAACGGACCTCATTACGGCTTCAAGAGGCGCAGTCACACCCCGCTCCAGCCATCCCACCACCCGTCCCCGGAAACCACTTCTGCTATCCTCCTCCTCCGTCTCTCTCTTGTTCTGTTTTCTGATGCTCGTTCATCCTCGCTCACCCTCGCCCATTCTCTCTCTCCGTTTCCCTCTCTCTCATCTGTCTTTCCTAGAAGGGGCACGTCAGATGTAAACAAAGCCCAACGCCAGCCACTAATTAAATAGATGAGCGGTATTAACATAACCTGAAAGCCCCAGCCAATTGTACCCCCCCCTCCACTTCCCTTTAATATCCCTCCTCCTCATCCCTCCATCCATTTTTTGAATTTTTTTTTCCTTGTTGTTGTGATCCGAGCAGTGAGCGCCAATTGTGGGCAGTGTAATTACCATTAGGACAGAAAGCCTAGCATGTCTTTGATATGGTAATGATGCTTCATGTACACCCTGTACACCCTCCAACCCCCATTCCTAACCAGCACACACACACACCCGTTCCATCACCTCCCTCTCCTGTAACCCCCCCCCCCGACACACACACTTCCAAATAATCTCACCCATGAATATCAAGTAGGGCAACTCGTCAACACCTGATAGTGACGGCTGCAGTTTTGCATGAGCTGCTCAAGGGGTGACGGGAGGGGTGAGAGAGCAAGAGCGATAGAAGGGGGGGAAAGAAAGAGCGGATGGGCGACGGATAAAGCGACGGAGGGCAGGGTTGGGGGCAGGGGTGTGGTACGAACATAAGTGCCAAAATTACACAGACAGACAGAGAGGGGGAGGGAGTGATAAGAGGAGAGGAAAGTGAAAAGATGACTAAATTGTGACTAAAGAGGAGAGGAGGTGGAAGGGCAGGAGAGTAGGCTTGTCAAGGGAGTGTAACCTCAGTTATCGTCGCATGCTAGCTGCATGACCGTCGGCTCCTGCTTTAATTATTAATTGCACTTGTCAGGCGTCATTAAGTCCTCTTTAGCATCTCAGTGTTGGTCTGATCGGACAAGAACACCCCCCTGCTGCTAGCATTGTTCTAGTGACATTTTCTTCTTCACCCTTTCTCTTCATCTCCTCGTAACCCTTCCTGCCTCAGTCACAAAGACCCCCATGTCTCCTTCCTCCCAACACCCCCCACCTCTTTCTCTATCTCTTTCTACTTGCATCCGCCCTCTCCTCTGACTCCTGCTCCCTTTCTCTCCATCATCTCTCATCCTCGGTGTCCAGGCTCTGGCCTCCAGCCCGAGGATGGAACGGGAACAAACCCGACTGCCCAGCTCCCTGCTGCCTGCCTCTCATCCCGACTACACACACCATCCCTCCGATGCCTCCGTCGGTCCAAATCCCGCAGCCTTTCCCCCCTCAACACCACGTGGCCCTGGCCGGCCCCACAAAATAACCATGGACCTGGATCCCATGAACAAGAGAGTGTGACAAGTCTCATGGGGCACACAATGCACAATGTCAGCTGCACACAGTGTCCTGTACATTCAGCGTCTCGCCTTTGTGGTGGTAAAAAAGCCGATGCCATTGGCTCTGCAACGTGAAGCTCATGCCAGCTGAAGGAAAAATTGGATTCAACACATAAAAAATCACCCAATTAAACTTCAAAACAGATACAGTATAAACAGCATGTAATAACATGTGAACTTGAGCTGTACACTAAAAAAAAACAGCCAAATTGTTCATTGGAGAATGGATATACATGTACGGTGCACTTATACTGCAGGTACTGTATGCTGGCAGTGGCCTCAGGCACTGTGTGCCACATGTGGTTCAAATGCTGGCAAAAGGTGGCATCGTCAGTGTCCATACATTGTGTGCAATTTGGACACAGTTTTGTGAATATGTGAAATATGCTTTGGAGGAAGCACAATTACTGCCTGTAGGAATGTGGTCGGGTAGACGGTGGGCACAGCACTTTGTCACCATATTCCAGAGTTCACATGTTGCATCCTGTAAGTAATTAAGTTTAGGCTACTAAAACACTTTGGTTGAAGTTAAAGAGTACATCGATTTAGCATCCCACTCCTGAAACATTGTCGGACTCACAATGCACATTTTTTTGATAAAAATCGATGCAGCAGAACCAAAGATGTTGTCTTTTTTTTCCTTGCATTCTTCTTCCTTGTCAATATACTATAAAACAGCTAATATACAACTTTTCCTAATGTACATTAGAACTCCCCAAGGTGTTCCCCTTTCAAAAAGGTTGTTGTTTTGTTGAAATATCAAAAATTAAGGCTGTCATTCAATTAAAATATTTAATTGGGATTTATCACTATAGTCTATAGTTAACCGCAATTAATCGCAAATTAATCATACATTTTTTATCTGTTAAAAATGTAAGTGATTTTATATTTTGTTTTATATAATTTGAGGTCAAAGTGAGGCAATAAATATTAAATAAAAACAAAACTATGTAAGTCAGCAAAGGTCTTTAACAGGGAGTCAGTTCTACTCTGTATTGACTTTAAGATAAAACAAAATTTTAATATTCATAACAACATTTCTATAACGCTGTGGTGCATTAACAGAGTTGGCGGAGGTGAGAGAGGCTGAAGGTAGGCAGACCTCGCTGCTCACCGTCTCCATCGTCCCGCCGGCTCCCCAGTGGGCCTCGGAGAGCAGAGGGAGCCCCGGCCCGATCAGAGGGGAGCCCAGATGGACTGACACGCACGCACACAAACACACACGTACACACACATGCATACACACACTCACTCAGTCACTCACATGTCATATGTTATCCCATCTGCACTGTCACCAAGCTGCCTGTAACCCCAGGGCCTTGTGGGGGATACACACACACATACGCACGCGCAAACACAGTCAAACAGTCACACACAAAGGTTACAGAAACGTGTGATTGTGTGCGCACACGTACACACACAGCGGAGGTGTTCCCTGTGTGTAATTGGAGGTGAAGATAACTGCAGCCTCTCTTGTTCGCTTGAGTGGGCACCCGCGTTGTAGCAGCCATGCATGCACACACACACACACACACACACACACACACACACACACACACACACACACACACACACACACACACACACACACACACACACACACACACACACACACACACACACACACACACACACACACACACACACGCTCCTCAAATATGAGTCTTTTCACATGAGTGACAAAGACTGTCAGTAAACAGTATGGTAAGATCTACCATGTGTATTTTGTCCTATGGAAGACACTTTTTTTATGCTTCATGTGGACGGTGCACACACGCCTCTGTCTACGCTCAGCGTCTCCTCTCCTCATCCCTTTGTGTGTGCAAGTGTAGACGTATCTCAAAGTCACGTTTGCAGGCCCTCTCCCGCTAAACGGAGGCGTTTTGAGGCAGATGTCTCCGGGCATTACACACCCGCCTGCAAGCCTGTGTGTAGTGCAGCCTCTGTAAGCTTCCGCTCAGCCCTTTCGGCCCGAACCACCCGTGGGTTGCCACGTTCCACCAAAAGCAACGGCGACAAGGGCTGTGACTTGACGTGTCTCCATGACATTACTCAGGAAGGACTCAGCCAGACATTTCTCCGTTCTCGGGTGAGATGGACGACATAGCGCTGACACGTGTCTTTCTGTTTATCTAAAGGATTCAGTTATTCTACAGTATTGTTGTTTGTATAGTTATTGAATAAAAAAACATTTTCCAAAAGGTTTGGTGTGATATATACATGTTTGTAATCCTGAGAGGTTTAAAAGAAATCTAGAATTGCCTCCTCGTGGTTGTATGCCTCCGCCAACCAGTCAAGTTGCAGTTTATCCTATTAGACATTGACATTGTGAAATTGACATAATTAGTATATGAATTCTTAAGTTATGGCCAAAAACGTGTTTTGTGAGGTCACGGTGACCTTGACCTTTGACCACCAAATTCTAATTGTTCATTGTCCAAGTGGACATTTCTGCCAAATTTGAAGAGATTCCCTCAAGGCATTCCTGAAATATTATATTCACGAGAAAGGTACGTACGGACGGACGTACTGTATTGAAGAAGACTTGAAACTAGTGATTGAGACCATAAACTCATGTTTACAATGTTTACTGAGGTAATAAATCAAGTGAGAAGTAGGCTCATTTTCTCATAGACTTCTATACAATCAGACTTCTTTTAGCAACCAGAGGAGTCGCCCCCTGCTGGCTAGTAGAAATAATGCAAGTTTAAGGCACTTCAACAATGGCTTCACTTTTCAGACCCGGAGGTTGCCCACTGGTTTTGCTTCAAAACACGCTTTTTCAATTAACAAAAAAAGCCAAGTCTCAACTGTTAAATCTTGTCTCAATACAAGTGGCTTTCCTAAATAAAATACAATCTAAAATTGGCAAAATACAAAAGATCTGACCAGGGTTCTTGATAGTTTTAGATTTTTGGTGCTACTGTCAGTCGGTACCAAAGGTGTCCTGAGGTTTCGATACCCAGCCCTAGCGATGTTGCCATGTTTCCACATCTCAGCAATTCACTTGGTGAGTAAAGTGTTATGATTACTGAAAGGAATGATGGTCAAAACCATGAAAATAAAGCCTGTGTTGTAAAAAAAAAAAAAAAGGAGTCACGCGTTAGCAATTGAAACATAACTCAAATGAAATGGTACACAGACGATCAAACTGGATATGAAAATTAATCTCTATTGTCTGCTCACACACACACTGAACTCCGACCTGCTTATTTATCCTCAGTCACATAAGAGAATGAGCTAAAGGGCCTAAATGTAAAAATTTACATGCCTGAAACAACAGATGCACTCACACACACACAGGCCTTTGTCTAACAGAATGAGACCAGTAATCTTTCCTCCACTTATCTTGGACGTGTCAGCTAAATGGGAAGTGAAAAGTCAAATATGAGATGTCACATTTAGTTTACCTCCCTGCCTACTCCCTCCATCTCTCCCTCTCTCCCTCCCTCCTCCTCTCCCTCCATCCTTCGGCCTGTTTTATTCTGCACATCTCTATTTGATTGCATCTCCCTCCGCCTCAACATGACGCTCACACAATGCACACTCGGCTCCCATCTGGGTGATGGTTGTGTATCGGCATGTTGTTGAGTTAATGGATTTTATACGGAGCACGGCGTGTTTAGTCTGAGCGCGGAGTAAGGGGGTCTTAAGGAACTGACAAAGAAAGAGACGGAGATGTAGAGGGACGAGGAAGAAGACAAAAGGAGATGCAGATTTAATCCTTCCAGCTACCCCATGTCGCCCTAATCATTACTTTTTCTCTGCTGCCACATAGGTGGAAAAGCACTTTTCTTCATATCACACCTGGACACCACGTTGCCACATCTACAAGAGCCAAATTCAACCAGATACTTGTGTGAAAATTTCACTCACACTTTTCATCTCCAGTAATCCTCTTTGGCTGCAACTGACTTTCAGGGCTGTTACACAACTTCTCCACTCTTTGTGTGGTGGCTTGTATCGGCTGTTGATACAGAGATGTACTGTGAAAGAACCACTGCAATTAATGAGCCAGAATTAAACGACTACCGTGTGATGTTGCAGAATTTCCCACTGTTAACATAAGGACCCTTTCACACCTGAGAAGTCCGAACCAAGGCCAGAGATTTTGTCACGTTGTATACATTTAAACCGGTTAGTTTTGGTTTCACATTGCAATTATGTGAGCGCAAGAACTCTTGACTTACCTACCGTCGTCATCACCTACAGTACGTGAGCTGCGTCTCCGGGCTCTCCCGTCCCTCTCTCTGTCATCCTCGGAAAATAATTTGAGTTTTCTCCAACTGCCTCTTTGTTAAGTCCTCTCCCCCATGTGCTACTGTGGCTCATTTTGTCTTGTTGTCTTTGTCCGGTTCTTAACTGTTCCTGCTAAAGCTTCCAGACCGCAGTGGGGAAGCGCAGGAGAGACTTTGTTTATGCCTCCAGGGCCGACGTTGATGCCAACCGCCTTCACTTTACACCAGCAGAGAGAAGCAAGACATGGGACCTTTACTTGGGTCCTGGGGAGCTGCAGTTTGTATTCAGAGACAAACTGAAACCTACGCTGCAAATTTACTACCACTCGACAACTTGACTGTTAATTTTTTCTCTGCTGTGTTCGCCAACACTTGTCTGTTTTTAGCGCGTCCACCGTCTCTCTCTCTCTCGACCACACACTCGCTAAGCACACACTACGCACTGAGTTATTCTTTAAAGGAGCTACGCTACTCTTATAACATGACACCAGCCTGCCAGAACTTCCTGTAATTGGTCCAAAAGTCCAAACCATAGAAATAGAATAGGAGTAGAACGTACATTCCCATTCAAATCAACATAGCAGGATGGTCAGAGCGGCGGCCGAAGCCATGCTTTAATGCTACACTGGTTACAGAAAATTAGCCAAACAGTGGGTTGGTGGCCAGCAGGTCTAACCGTCCCTCCGCCTCACTCCCCGCCACAACAGAGAAGGACAAGCTCCCGGCGAGCCGCGACCATACTTTACGGCCCCACTGACGTGTGTTCTGTTGACACCATAACAACTAACAACAATTGCCATTTTCTTCTGTACTAGTCAAATGACCATGAAAAAACTAAGGTCTACGATCCGAACCATCCAAAAAAAAATTCTAAGTGACCGAGGAAATCACATTACGCTGTATTCTCCATATAGAGCTGCAACTATCGATTAGTTGGTCAATAAAATGTCAGAAAACAGAAAATGGTAGAAAAATGTAGATCAGTGTTTCCCAACCGCCCAAGATGACTTCCTCAAATGTCCACAATTGGTCCACAACTCAAAGATATTTAGTTTGCCGTCATAGAGGAGTAAAGAAACCAGAAAATATTTATTTATATGTGAGAAGCTGGAATAAAGGAATTTTTACTTTTTTTTTGACTATCAAAATATCGATTCAATTGTTGACAACTAATTGATTAATCGATTAATCATTGCAGCTCTACCTCCACAGCAGATATGAATGAAGCCGATCACCTCTATAATCACATTGAAATGGACATGGAGCTGATAAAGGTTAATGTGTCATCCATCACATCCATCACAAGACTCAACAGTCTTGTTTAAAAGCTGTAAAGTTGTGTCTCTTCCCTGCACCTCTGAGGAAATTGTCTTAAACTTGGTTAATTACATAACAGGCCACTTTGCAGGTGTAAAAATCACTGCAGTGCATTGGAAAGTCCCTCTGGAGACTCCAACCAACAGGAAATTGCAGTAAAGAGTTTAATTGTAGAATTGAGAACACTGGGAGGTATAAATTCTTTCACCGGCACTCTGGAGAGCGTTTTCTTTGTTCCTGTCGGTGGGAGAGATAACAATTCCTCCCACCGTTAACTACCTGCCTGCCTGCCGACCGGGTTTTGTTGTGTTTTGTTGTTGCTAATAGGCCTAATTGGCCATAACCCAGGCACCCAGAGAGAGAGAGAGAGAGAGAGAGAGAGAGAGGGCGGGGGTAATGAAACTACCTGCTCTCTCTCTCGCTCTCTCTCTCCTTCGCCTCGGTTCTCTATCTCACTTTTTTCTTTCTCTTCACAGAAAGAGAATTCCACAGAGAAACAGAAAGCGCATTAAGACAATCTATGAGGCCCGTAGCTCTTTGCACACAGGTAAAGAGGGCATGAGAGCGCCAGAAAAGATTGATAGGGAAAAAGAGAAAGGAAGGCGTGGACGTCTGTGTGGTTTCCCCGCTAGCGGAGAACAAAGCCAGGTAATGTTTATGGATGATGATCTTTAAAGGGCCTGCTGGCGTTCACTGAGCAGCACTTTGATACTAAAAAACACCCTTGATTATCACCGGGTCAGGCTATAGAATGCGCGCTCTTGATGTTTAATTGATGCGGCTATTTTGTGACAGTTAAATACGTCACGCTGGCGTTTTGATCTCCCCACTATGCCGTATCTTATAGCAGCAGAAAAGCCATTGATGTGAGATTCATTTGTTCTGCGCCGCAAGTAGTGATCCCCTATTTGATGTGAACGCACGTGGTTAATCTTTAACTGTAACACTGTGCGTGTCAAACGCTCCTGCTCATCAGCATGTAATTCTACTTTTCTACCACGAACAAAGCAGACAAACTATGATAAATTGGCGTAAAATAAGTAGTATGTTCTGGCTGTATAAATGAAAAAAAACAACACTACAGTGTCCCTGTGTCGAAATGTTGTGAATCATGGTGTGTTGTATTAATATTCCTCAGAGATAAAGGCAGTGAAACCGCCCTGCCCGCACTCTGAGGGAATACTATGAGAACAGTATGTCAGTGGGCAGATTGTTTGTATGTGTGTGTGTGTGAGTGTGTGTGTGAGTGTGTGTGTGTGTTTGGAGCAATGGGACCTGAAGGAACACCGCGAGGACAATCTGTCGCCCCTCTGCCTGGGCCCTGGGTGACAGATGATGTGCTCCCACTGCTGAGCAGTGTGTGTGTATGTATGTGTGTGTTTGAGGGGGGGTTGACCGTATGGAGACAGCTTGCAACAATAACAATAGCTTTATTTCAGCCATGTCGTCAAAGGTTTCAGATGTTTCAGCCAAAAATAATACAGAGATCATCCTTGCCCCGTGTCAACGAGCTTCCACGCTGCTGAAGTGTCTTTAAGCACTGAATCTCTACCGGCTCTGAGCTCTGACATTCAAGAGAGAATTCATCTTCATCATGAGGTATTAAAAGTGCTTAAAGTGCTGTAGAGAGGTGAGAACTTTGCAAAGTCTGGTCGTCTATACTGACTTTAAAAAGGTATCCTATGGAAGCATAATAGCTAACAAACTAACACGCAACTATTGGAAAATACACATTAAGTGACATCAATTTACAATGTGAGGAAATGTTCAGACAATACTATTAGGGCTGACGCTAATGCAAATTTGCGTTTTTTAGGTTGTAGCGGGCTCAGTTTTAAAGCACGTTTGCAGTGAGAAAGCTCCGAAAAATCTACCTCATTCCGAAAAAAAGAGTATGTTGCTTTTTCACCGCATAATATTCCCGCTCTGTGTGAAAGTATTCATGACAAAAAACAACAGTTCTAAAAAAATTTAAAAAACGTCCCTGTGTAAAGGCTTTTAAGGCCTTTAAAAAAGACGTGTGGTCAAACACCACACGATATAGCATGACAATACTGAACATTGGGTTTAATATTGTCTTGTGGCACAATGCACAGGAAACCAGATGGATTATTGTCTTGCACGAAAGGGGAACCAGTCATTTTTCACAACTTGAATCCAGTTCCTCTGTTGACTGCATAATATCAGCTACGTGTTAGAACACACACTGGAAGTTCCTTAGGAATCAATAAAGTCTGCTATCAAGGCCCTCACAGTGTGTTTGCTCTTCCTCTAGTTCTTCCCTAAAACAACTGAACATGGAGCGACGCCAGGGAGGGGAAAGTAACAGATTTATGGGAAATGTGGTTTCAACTTTGAGAAACCCAAAATGCTACACGCAGAACCTTTAAAAGGCCAGACGGTCCCTTTGAAAGCCCACGTATTCTCAGCCACTATCTCTCAGCTGTGCGTGGCTGCAGTGACCACAGGCTAGTCTTCTTAGCATTACTCACCATTGTATTTACAGTGGATCCCAGGGATAAACTCACCCTTTGTTACCAAGCACTTAAGACCTGACGTGTGCTGTATACACACTGCAGAGTGGGGGTGGCGTGTGTACGTGTGCGCCTCATGCTTGTGTGTGTATTTCGGACAGCCGTTTGTCTCTTAAAACTCAAACAAAAGAGCGTACATCCTCCATCACAGCTTTATCTGTTTATGCCATCAGCTCCTCAGCACCCACATGCCTGTAAACACACCAACCCACCCACTCTGTGTGTCACACACACACATTAGAAAAAGCAAGCACCCAGGTGGGGGCCAATGCCCCATGTCTTTGAAATGGATTAGTCCTGGTGGAAGTGAAGAGTTCACGCATGTGTCATGTGCGTTACGGTGTGTGTGTGATTCCAACGGTCACAAGATTTATGGAATATTATGGAAAATTATCCAACTCTCTAAAGAGAAGTCATAGAATATCACATACATACACACGAAGCTATGAAAGTAAATGTGAATGTTGAGTTACAGAGAGGTCACTCTTTCAAACACCTCAAACTTCTTTTAGTCGTCATTTAATGATGGACGGCTGCACTAAAAATGTTTTATAAGAGAACTTTGTTTGTCTTTTAATGATATTTGCACTTATTTATTCTCTATGTATCTATTAGAAATGTGCAAACTGTACATTTTCCAAAGACAGACAAGGCGTAGGGCACGCACAGGCGAAAAACTTACAGTACAGGTGCTGGATCAAACTAGATTACTAAATTACCGATTGATTGCCTCCGCCAACAAGTCAAGTTGCAGTTTACGTCCTTGTCTGACCAAAATGTCATCACTTCATAACTTTATCCTGAAAGATATTTGTGTGAAATTGTCATAAATAGCATATGAATTCTTGAGTTATGGCCAAATGCGCGTTTTGTGAGGTCACAGTGACCTTGACCTATGACCTCTGGCCTCCAAATTCTAATCAGTTCATCCTTGAGTCCAAGTGGACGTTTGTGTCAAATCTGAAGAAATTCCCTCAAGGAGATTCTGAGATATCGGGTTCACGAGAACGGGACGGAAGGACGGACAACCCGAAAACATAATGCTCTGACTTTAACTATGCTGCAAGTTTCCTTGAACGCGTCACCAAAAGTCCCTGCTTGCTTCTGCATTGTTACTCAACGTCAATGATAAAATGAGGGTAAAAGAAAGTTATATAAGTCTCTGTAGATTCATGAATGGAAAGCAAATGAAAGACAGTAATTTAGGGGCAACAGCATGTAGGTGAGCTATTCACAGAAAGTGTGTCTGTCACATTGACTCATGGTCGCAACCTGCTCTCCAGACCTCCTACGCTGACCCAGAACTCGAACAGGGAACCAACACACACACAACAAAGTGACCCAGCGCTGGGGCCGGTGACCCCGTTAGCGGAGCCCCGTCAGTACCCCAGTTTTCGCTCCGCGGACATTAAAGACGACCGGACTGGATGGAAACTGCATCGAACCCAAGGGCTCCATTCTGAGGCTGCCCGCTTGGCCTTGTTTCCTGGACGGAGCAGAGAGGAGCTAAACCCATATGTCAGACAATATAATGCCCTGTGAAGCATGCCACTTCAGTGAGTGTCTGACAGGAAGGAGAAAAAGAGCACACACACACGCACACACACACACAATCTGATTTGAGGACAGGGCTTTCTGGATGGCCGCTCTGGCAGATGAAGAGACAGCAGTGACATAAAGTCTGTTTCAGTCAAAGTGTCAGTGTTGGTGAGCGTGTGCATGTGCTCAAGTCAATGTGTTTACATGCATTTGTTTGAAAGTTTGTGTTTGTGTCCAATAAGAATGTGCATATGCTTTTTTTGTATATGTCTACTGGGTGTGTTTGTGTGTCTCAGCGGGCCTGGCATTGTTACTGGGCCATACTTGCCCTCTCACACACTCGACTCATATCTCCCCACTCTTTGTCCCTTGTGCAGATGGCATGTGGGTCTTTGCTCTTCTATTCTGTCCTCGTGGTCCCTCAGTACTGAGTCTCTGAGCTGGCGGGAGCCATATGTCCGGACTAAACTGACCTAACTCACACCTCACTGTCAATTCACCTGTGTGTCTCTCTACTTTTCCTCCCACCTTCCGTCACTATAGCTCAAAAGCCACACTTTTCCTTGCGTTATTATCCTTGTTTGTACTACAAATCTTGACAAAGTAGAGGAACAATTTGACCACAGTGGTATTTCAAAAAATAAAATAAAGCAGGCTCTGTGTTGAAGCTCCATATGTCTCTTTTGTCTCAGCTGTCCTTTGCCGTCCCACGGCTTTCATTTCCCGAACAAACCATCCCATTCTCCCTACCCTCCATATGCTGTTCTCTGACCATCTACCTCTTCGGCCCTCTCACCCCTTTGCACTCCAAGTGGCCCAGTTTATACACTAGTTCAACTCCCAGTGCTGAAAAATGTGGAGAACACGCCGAGCATTTGAGCAACGTAGCAGCAGAGGACACATGATTCCTACTAAGAGAAAAGACAGCATGGGTGTTGCTTAAAGCTTTGTATGGTGCTGCACTTATGCATACATAAGTTGTAGCAAAGGTCAAGCTAACATTCCCAAAACTCTACTTTATTCCGATGCACCAAAATAGCACATTCTATTTCAAAATCCTTCTTAAAATCCCTGTTTTTATTGCTTTTTCTGTGTATATAATGTTTTCTTGTGTGAAGCAACTTGACAAACCTAAAGAAGCACAGACAGCTTCAGCAGAAATGGACTGTTAAATATTTGGAGTTTAACGTGACTGCTTCCTGTCTCATCTGCGAGAGGAAAGCTACTGTTCTCCAGAAATAAAGTCTCAAGTGGCATTACTCTACTGAACACATAGAGTAGTATGCAGAAGTTGGAAGGAGGAAATTTGTTCAGTCTGTGAGTGTACACGGTAGAAAGTTGGTGAAAAATAAACACTGGTCATGTTGCTCTCTCTCTCTCTCTCCCTCAGGAGATGTCAAGTCCAATGAGGGGATTTTGTTCCTTTAGTATTTACTTGTGTATCTGGGTTGTTCGCCTCAGTCCCCCTGGAGTTTCCTACACTGCTTTTGTGAAACCCCCATTTCTCAAGAGGACCAGAGTTTCCTGGCATGCTTTGCATAGTGTGCTACTGTATTTTGTATACTATTCATAGAGAGGAATCAGTCTGGAACTTATGCATCACAAAACTTTGCCTCAGTATAAAGAAAAAATAACTATATCAACTCGTCTGTATTAAAGAATAATACATGAGGATATATTGCATTATTAAATTAGTCTTTTTTCATCAGTGAACCTCACAAGATACATTAGAGGCCTCTGTACTAACCGCCCCTCCTTCACACTCACACCCTCCTCCCCCTTTACCCTCCATGTCAGATGTACAGATATGATGCTTACTGGCTGCCCACTGGCCCCATAGAGGCCAGCTGAGAATGCCGATTGGCTGGATGCTGACTGTGTAGTCATGGAAACTGACTTGAGCCCTGTGTGTGACCTCGCGAAGGCCACATAAAAGCTGGGTTACAGAGAGAGGGAGAGAGGGGG